>JAVJIF010017095.1:0-95015 GCA_038442645.1 Agave tequilana
CCTTCCCACTCAAAATCAACCTCCAACATTCGAATACAAGATCCACTCCGTTCAAGTTGATCTATACTATTTCAAGTATCTATAAACCAAAAATCAAGTGTTTTAAATACTTTTTGCCCATCCATCAAGCGACGCAAAATGGACGGCCGAAAGTAGTGAGTTGGTTAGATCTATGTCTTTAGACATACAAATTCTCGATCCGGCCATTTCATTATGATCTAAACATTTAAAAACCACTATAACTAATTTTTATTAGATTTCAAATGTTCTACACCGTTAAACTAACCAACTCACTATTTAGGCCGTCGTTTTTCCCCTACTTGATGGATGGGCAAAAAGTATTTAAAACACTGATTTTAGTTTATAGATACTGAAATAGTATTGATCAACTTCAACAGAGTGGATCTTGTATTCGAATGTTGGAGGGTGAATTTGAGTGGGAAGGATCCGGGATCAAATCCTTTTGAAAGGATACAAGTCTATATATATATATATATATATATATATATATATATATATATATATATATATATATATATATATATAATATATATATATATATATTATATATATATATATATATATATATATATATATATATATATATATATAGGGCTTACTGTACCTCAGCCTGCAGGCTGAGAGAGTTTCTCAGCCTGCGGGACGTGGCTGAATATATGCCACACATCGGTCGCAGAGTGTGGGCGCCAAAAAATCAAAAAATTCCCGCCTAAATAATCGTGAAACAAATTAACAAAAAATACCCCTTTTATATGACGACGACGACTTCTAACATTGAAAAGTAAAAATAAATATTCCATGGTCGCATACTTAATACAGAATAAAGAATACCGGAGGAAACATGCTATCGTATAGCAATGCGACCTCCTTCAGTACTGCGACCAAAGTCGCAAACTTCTTTCTCATTACGTGGTGATGACGAGGATTAGAAGTTTAAAAAATTGTATTTTGTTTTTTTTAAATATATATAAATATGTTTTCTAAAGTTAATTGTGTGAATTACATTTTTTACTACTATGTCTTGGTTGAAAAATGCTGTACAATTGTTACAAACCTTCATTTTAAAAATTTTACGCTAAACGAATATACTGCGAACATGGACGCAGTAATAATTATATTACTTCACCCTTATAAATTTTTTAAAATGAAAGGTTTGCGACATTGGTTGCAGTTGCTGGACGCAGACTTAATAAATACACTGCGACCTTGGTCGCAGTTGCTGGACTTTAGTCTTAATCAACAACAACACATGCTACCTTGGTCGCAGTTTCTGACCGTAGTCTTAATAAAATAAACGACCGTAGTCTTAATAAAAATAAACTGCGACCTTGATCGCAGTTGTTGGTGTTTAGTCTTAATAAAATACACAGCGACCTTGATCGCAGTTGCTGGTCTTTACTCTTAATCAACAACATCACTGCGACCTTGGTCGCAGTTGGTGGTCTTTATAAATAATCAACAACAACACTGCGACATTGGTCGCAGTTGATGGCCGCAGTCTTAAAAAAATAATCTGCAATCTGGTCGCTATTGCTGGTCTTTAGTCTTAATCAACAAACAACACTGCGACGAGGTAAACAACAACACTGCGACGAGGTGACACGTCACCACAGCAGTTGCTTAGTCGCAGTCTTGGTCACAGTGTCAACCTGGTCGCAGTAGTTACTGTTTGCAATGTATCTTATGCGACCTTGGTCGCAGTGTCATCTATGGTCATAGTTGTTTAGTTTTGCAATGCATGCTGCGACCAAGTTCGTAGTTTATTAAAAAAAAAAAAAATATACCTTTTATTTATGTCCAGGCATTTATCTCTAGGCATGTGCAAATGATACAAAAACGATCTCTTATACAATAAGATTGAGTGTTACAATATAACAGTACAAAGAAGACTAAATATCAAAAAGATCCCTTGTTGACTAAGAGCAGTGGTGTTATGAGGTCTTTTATTTATGTCCAGACATTTATCTTCAGGCATGTGAAAATGATACAAAACGCTTTGTTATACAATAAGATTGAGTGTTACAATATAGCAGTACAAAGAAGACTAAACATCAAAGTAGCCAAGAAGACTAAACATCAAAAGAGCCCTTGTTGACTAAGAGCAATCTTCTTCTTGAGGTCTGGTGGTAGCAGAATCCTCCGATTCCAACTGACCTCCAAAGTGCCGGGATACGATCTTTCGTGATGAACATCTCTTCACCAGAAGGTTATCCAGTGAGCATGGAGTTTCCTCGATGTCACTTCTGGGGTAAGAGAGGGAGAGTGAGACCTCACAAGGTATGCTACCCACACTATATCCACCACATCCCCCGCCGCCATACTCACTCTGACCATCCGTTATCAGCAAGCTTGACTGGTGCATCAAGTCAGAGCAGATCTCGGTGAGGCTTAAGTCCTCGTCAGGGATCATGACTTCTTCCCTTGTGAACGACGAGGACCATGACTTCTTCCCTTGTGGACGATGAGGTCTATGACTTCTTCCCTTGTGGACGAACATCGATCAAGTTGTCCATAGGGTCATTTTCATCCATGGAGGCAGGCCCCTGTTAGAGACTCTGAAGAAGGCGGAAATTCTCAGAGCAATTGCTCTCGAAAGAAAACAGTCTAATTATGGGCTGTTAAAGGGAGAGGGTGAGCCCTATTTATAGGCAGCCCATAATAACCATAATTAATGGTTCATTAATCAGAATCGTCGGCATTAATGGTCTCCAACCGCCAGCGCCGGTTTGGCATTAAAAGACATTAACGCCTAAACCAATGAAGAGCCGACGCGTGGACAACCGCTTCGGGAAACAACGAATGGTGCGGTGTTCGTCAAAGTGGACTTGACGTTTAAAAGATTTCATAAAATCTTTATGACAGGTCGCGTCTCACGGAGTTACTCCAAGTCGCATCAGACAACAGAAACTTTTCATTTTCATTTAGATTCAAAAATGACTTAATCCAAAAACAACACTTAATAAAACAACACTTACTAACGTACTGCGACCAAAGTCGCTGTCCATGTAATGCAACCCTAGATTACAGTTGCTGGCCATCTTTATCAATAACAACACTGCGACCTTGGTCGCATTTAACCATGTACACTGCGACCAAAAGACTTTGACTAAGGTCGCACTTTAAATGTACAATGCGACCAAAGACTCTGACTACATTATATACAAAAAAATTAATTACTTAACGTATTGCGACCAAAGTTGCAGTCCATGTAATGCAACCCTAGATTGCAGTTCCTGGCCATCTTTATCAATAACAACACTGCGACCTTGGTCGCATTTAACCATGTACACTGCGACCAAAAGACTTTGACTAAGGTCGCAGTTTAAATGTACAATGCGACCAAAGACTCTGACTACATTATATACAAAAAAATTAAACTATAAAGTAGAATTTTATCGCAGGCTGAAAAAATTGATCTGAAAAGAGTGGCAAAATAAAAGGGGAGAAAAATAAATAATAAACAATAAGGAAAAGTTATCATAAGGGGTATTTGGTAATTTAATTCTACCTAAAAGCGGCCGCAAGTCAGTGAGGTGACAAATTGAGCCACGTCACCGCAGGCTGAGAGAGTACTCTCAGCCTGCGGGCTGATATACATTTTTCTCATATATAATATATATAATATATATATATATATATATATATATATAATATATATATAATATTATATATATATATATATATATATATATAATATATATATTCTGATTTCTATTTTTCCTTGGCTCTGTGGGCTTACTGGGCCCACAGAGCCCAGTCCAGGTCTGCTCTCGGCCTGACCGAGAGAATGCCTCAAATACTTTTTGTTGTGAGTTTGGCTAGCTTAAAAAGTCAAGCCCGGGTGATGTCTGCACCTGGCCGGGCGGCCCAAAGCCCTGCTCTCATCCTAGCTGAGAGCAGGCCAACATTTTTTTTGGACTAGGCTGAGTGGTGGGCTAGGCCACTGGGCCTGACCACCCCACCGAGTGCGGGTCTGCTCTCGAGTCGGGTGCAGACCCGACTGCACAGACCTGCAAGGGCTTGTGCAGCACAGGGCAGCTCTCGCCTTTGGCCGACAGCAGTCAGGTCTTTTTTTTTGTTTTATAAATTTCAAAGATTTGTTTAAATTTTCTCTAATTTAATTAGTGTATTAATATTTACTCTAAATATGTAATTTAGGGCATTCAGTGAGGTTCTAATTTTATGGGAAAAATTTAAATACGGAAATTTTAATTCATACAAATTTCTTTTCTTTTTAAGTTCCAATTTTTTTAAAAATTTTCTATAATTTAATTAGTGTGATATATTACCCTATATTTTATTTTAATTAATGATGAGGTTCTTGACAAATAAAAAAATAGGTCATGGAAGGGAAAAATCCAACATGGTATATTAATCTAAATAAAATTTTAGTTTAAACAATTTTTTTTATCTAGATCATGGGGATGCTATCTCAATAAATTTAATTCAAATAAATTAACTTATCTAGATCATGGGGGTTTGTTGATAATTTAACAATTTATAATCCACATAATTATTTCATCTAATCCTTGAATGAGATTAAAGTTTCATGTAAACAGGGATTTAAACATGGTATCTAAAAATTCTTAATTCATTTATTACTTTATCTATATCATGGTTGAGATTACAATTTCATAAAAAGAGATTATTACTATTATTATCTTTTTGTTGCATGATATTTCAAAATTTTCTAACAAAATTCTGCTATTAATTAGATGAGATTATATATGGAAATTCTTAAAATGAATTAACAATATAGTTATTAGCTACTTACTTGGATTGATCCCGTAGCCTGCTCCTCAGTCTCCACGCTCCAAGCATGTCCCCCAATCATGTTGATTTCTAAGGATATGTGAGGAAATCTAGATTTGGGATCTGAGTACTTTTTTCTGTCGTTCTTTTTTTCTTAAGAGGTAGGAGGAAAGCGATTACGTTAATATATTATGATAAGATCTTAGGTTTGGATTTTTAGCACGAGGTTTCAACAGAAGAATCTAGCTATTAAGATAAAGATCAATAAAGATCTCATGATAACTTTCGGTTGAAAATTTAAAATTTGAAATTGATTTTAACCTTGTTAGAATAAATTAGATTACCTTCATAATCACACGCCAATGTGGCATTACAGTTTAGATAATAGAATTGGTATAGAGGAACATGAGTTTGAATCTTGGCATATACAAGTTAAGCACACAATTATATTTTATTTTTTTATTAATTATTTTATTTTATTTGGGTATTATACAACAAGAGTATTACAATTGATCAACCAGAAGACACCAGAAGGTAATCGGGTGAATCCGTCTGGGCCAGCGAGGTCTGAGAACTTGTCCCCGTAGGATGCATCGTGAATCTCAGGGAAACACCTTTCCAGTTGATAGCTGGCCCCATTCAAAATGGTTTTCCGGATGTAGAACATGTAATTGTGAATCTAGTTAGAATTCTCCAACCGTTGCAAGCTTCTGATACAGATACTGCGGTCATTAGTGATGGACAATGCATCACATGCCAGGCCATCAGATAGTGTATGAAAGCTCGAATCTTGGACTAGGAGTCTTAACCTGTGGATGACCATTGGAATTTTAATTGGGCTGCCCTTCGCGTCCACGATTGCCTCCACCTGACAAAAGCTCTTCGTTAGCGCCCACAACCCGCTCTGAATCCCAGCCATCGTTGCTGGGAGAAGGGCAACAGACTTTTCATGAACAAGCAAATCGCTTGATACACCATTTCAGCGACAATCACTTCGTGGAGAAGTGTTGAACTACACATCGCTTCAACCAAAGTATAAAAAAACCTGCAGTATAGCTCTATCAGATATTGAGGTCTTAGCTTGGTGGTGAAAACTTTCAAGATCACATCCAGCTTGAAAGTGTCTTCGTTAGATTCTATGGTTGTAGGAACTAGTGGATGCACTAATCCTCTCAACTATCTCTTCATCAGTGTTGGAGCTAGCCGAGTCACCGGGTCAGCCTTATTCACCCCGGGGAATAGATAATTTGCCTATGACATCTATTTAACTCCCCCACTTCTCCATCCTTTTGTTATCCACAGATGGGGAAGTGGCACAACACTTTCCAATAAGTCTCATACACTAAAGGATCGTTCTTCTTCAGCAGATGCAGCTCCTCTGTTGCCAAGACGTATTCTTCATGTTGGCCCAAAGGCCCATCACTCTAGTTTTGATGATGATCAACTCATGTAGTTATAGTACTAATGATCTTGTGTTTAATAGTGACAGATTTATGATCAAGATCTTAGTAGGTGCATAGCTTCAACAAAGGATTTGAAGTCAAGTTTGGAGCTAGCACGGTTTGATTCAAGAGCTTATGCATCAAGACACATCAAGTACTCAAGAGAAGTCTAGCTCTATGGATCGTGTTTGGACCAAGTCAAGAAGATGAGAAGGCTTCAAGTGAAGACTTCAAGAAGATGAAGATTTGTGTCTAGGTTTGTTTTTATAAGATTTTATTTTTAGATAAAATGTAAATGATAGAATAGTTGGTGGATTGCTCAAGTATATATACACACACATCTTGATTTAGTTTGTTTTACAAAGATTTTCTATTTTAGAAAATACATGTTTGATTTTTGGTTTTTCAAGTTATATGTTTTATTCAAAACCATGTTTAGTGCATAATGTCAAAAACATAGATATTTCACCATGTTTGTGTAGTGGATCATATCCATACACCATATGTTCAAAGTTGTTTAAATATCTTGTTTTTGTATTTGGAGAAGTTTTGGAAAAACAAGTTTTAGAAAAATCAAGTTTGGAAAAATACTGTTTTCATTTGAGTCAATTTTTTCATATTACAAAAATAGTCCAAAACATTTGTAACATGCTTGATTTTGTCCAAGCATGTTTGTTTATCAAAGTATATTGGTAAAACTATTTTTGTAGATTTCTGTGATTTTATGGATTTTTATTTGAATCAAAAAGATCAAGTTTTTAATCCCTAACATTTGTTTCCTGGCTTCAGCCGGTCGACTGGGACGGTCGACCGTAGATTGAAGTAAGCCGAGCGTCACGGTTGACCGACGTGCGCAGACGTGCACGCCAGTTCTGGCAGGAGGCCGGTCGACCGACCGGTCGACCGTCCAGAGAGCTCTGCTCTCTGGAAAGGCCCCGGTCGACCGACCGGTCGACCGGACAGAGAGACTTGCTCTCTGTATCCTAGCCTAGGTCGAACGACCGGTCGACCGATGGCACAACAGTCTGAAATATGACCGTTGGCCGTCGATCGGGCGGGCGTCGACCGATAGCTCTATCAGACCCAAACGGCTAGTTTTCCAGACTCTATAAAATGGGGCATTTGGGGGCTGTTTTGATTAAGATTTCTAGTGGACTTTGAGCCAGTTTTTCCCACTTCTTTAAAAGAGTTTTCTCCACTAAATTGAGAGCTAATACTTCCAATCAAAAGGGGAGTTTTTATCAAGAGTGTTAAAAAGAGATTTCTTGAGTTTTCCTCCACCATTCTCATCCTTGTTTTCTCACACAACACTTAAGCTATCCATTGCTATATCTACCCTATAGGGAGTTTGTTGTGAGAGGATTTTAGGTGATCAAGAGTTGTGATCACAAAGTTCATCTTTGCTCTTTGAGGAGCCGGACGTGTGTGTTGTTCGCATTGTTTCGGGTTAGTGGGCCTCAGTGGGGACTCAGTTTTTCGAGTTCGGGTGCGAACTTATTGTTTGAGGTGCGGCCTCGGCGAGCCGGTGGCTTGTGGTGTGTACGGACTAGGGAGTCCGAGAGTTGTAGGTGTTGCGGCACCGAGTGATCCGGTGGGATCAATTATAGTGGAAATCCTTCGTGTGTCGAAGGCGGGGATGTAGAGCAAGGGCCTCGAACCTCGAAACAAATCCCTTGTGTTTGCGATTGCTCACTCTCTCTCTTTGTCTCTTGTTTATATCTTGCATACTTTTATTGTGTTATCATTATATGCTTGATATACATTTGTGCTCATTGAAAGATCACCTAGAGGGGGGGTGAATAGGTGATAATGCTAATCTAGTATACTCAATGCGGAATTTAAAAACTTAATGCAATACACTCAACTGCAATCAACAAGAGATGCACACACAACCAAGCCAAGCAATATGAATGCACAATATGAATAGTTGAAAGGCACAAAGTAAAGAGAGAGATAGAGAGAGTCAATGGATCAAGCGCAAATAACAAGATATCTTACGAGGTTCGAGCACCCAGCTCTACACCCGCCTTCGACACACGAAGGATTTCTAATCCACTAGCAAGTCCACAAAGAACTCTCACAAGGAGTACCCAACTCCTCTCTTTACAACCACAACCTCCTCCTTGAGGCAAGCTCCAATCCAACTAAACAATCACCTCACAACCCGAGGGATTAGCACAAAGCAAACATAAGGATCACCAACAAACTTGAGGGATACAACCCAAATGCACAACTTCCTCAACACAATGAGGGCAAGGCACAAAGCAAAGATTGGGTTTTTAACTTAGTGGTCTAAAACAACAACCATAAACAATTTCTTTCTCCCACACAAGATCCTATAGAAGAGATAGTAGATTTTTGCTCAAGTGTGGAGAAAACCAATGGATGGAAACCAAAATCACAAAGAAAAATCTTGGAAAAAACTGAAACCAAGATGTAGAAGATGAATCAAAACCCTTTTTCCCAGAAACCCTTTTCTTTGATATTCCAAACCCTAGCAAAAACACCAATAGATTGTTCAATTTGAATCCAAAAACTTCTTTTGATTGTTGTGAAAACACCAGAGAGTAAGGAAAAATTCGCACAAAAAATCTTAGAGAAAAACTCTTTCAAATGGGGTATTTATAGGCAAATCTGGAAACTAGCCGTTGGCAGCAGATTTTACCAAAATAGCCCTGCCGGTCGCCGCACGGTCGACCGTCCAACGGTCATATTCTGACCGTTGACAGCTACCGGTCGACCGCCCGGTCGACCCAAACAAACAGAGAGCAAACTGCTCTCAGTCGGTCGACCGCACGGTCGACCGGCTACAAGTGTAGTCAGCGTGCACGTATCCGTGCACGTCGGTCGACCCTGACGGTCGACCGGCTACATGGTGCGGTCGACTGTTAGGGTCGACCGACCTAGCCTAGCAGACACAGTACAGGTCAGAAAAACAGAGGAAATAAATATCCAATAAATTCTTGTAAACTATTAAAAATCCCAAAAATAGTTTTGACAATTTGCATTGATATATGAACATATGATAAAAAGTTTTGACTCAAATATCAAGCAATTAAAACTATTTTTGTATCTTACAATATTTTCCAAAAACTAGAAACTGTATTTTCTAAAACTAGGATTCTTGAATAGAAAATACACTTTGTCCAAAACTCATTCAAATACAAAAACATGATTTTTAAACTCTTTGAAGCATGATGCATATGGATAGAAATCCATATACATGAAACATATACATATCATAGTTTTTGTCTTTAATTCCAAAATATGTTTTGTCAAAATACCAAAACATAAAACACATGAATAAGTAAGTCAAAACTAAGTTTGTCTAGGAAAATTAAGCATGCATGTATGTAGAACAAATCTAACATACATTAACCATATAAACTTGTTTTGAATCTATCTATTCATGCAAACCAAGATCGGTTAAACCTAAAACCGAAAAACCGAAAACCAATATTCAAAACATGAAACGTGTGTGTTGTGAACTTGAGCATATCATACTATTCTAATCTTTACACTTTGGATCTAAACACAAAACTAAATAATGGTACCGAAGTCTTCTTGTAGAGCGTAATCTCCAAGCCGACTCGATCCACAAACTCCCTGATCCACCGAGCAAGTGCTATATATGATCTTTGACGCTCGGGGTCTTGAATCAACATGTGAAAGCTTCAAAATCATCTTGTTGAAGCTAATCACCTACTAATAACTTGATTAATGATCTGAAACTAAAATCACAAGATTATTAGTATATATAACTACATGAGTTAATCATCATCAAAACTAGGGTGGAAGGCCTTTGGGCCAACAATCTCCCCCTTTTGATGATGACAAAACTCATAGAGTTATATATGCATGGATTAAAGTTAAGCTTCAAAGAAGCTCCCCCTTAACTCATGCATAAACAAATAAACAATAAATATGCAATGAATGTTAAACATGAAACATGAAATATGCATATCTATGCATAAACAATAAAAGGTTCTAGATGCCAATGAAATGTTTAAAACAAAACATGCTCTAGATACCAATTACAAAAAATCCAATTACAAAACATGCTTTAGATACCAATTAAAATTAAACTAAATTAAACTTAATATATGCAAAACAAAAACATGCATATATAAACCCAAAATACTTCTCCCCCTTTTTCTCAATCATCAACAAAGGGGTACAAACCAAAACAAAACAAAATCTTCTCCTCTTTTTAATACAAAGAATCAATCTTCAATAAGGGGTAAAAGCAAAATCAAATTAATAATTTTTTTCCCCTTTTTGTTCGAAACAACGAATCAATAAAAATAATATTTTCCCTTTTTTTTGTCTAAAACAAAAACAAGACCAATTAGGGTGACAATCAATTAAGGTACCAAATGAAAATATGTCAAAGAATAGCATCTTGATACCGATTGAAAGGAAACAAACAAAAATATTGATACCAATTTTAAACAAAGCACATGACAAATCTTGATACCAATTTAAAATTAAACATAATGAATTTTGAATGTCTAAACACAAAATTTTGATACCAATTGTAAATATTTTTCATTTTGAACATATGATACCAATTTGAAATTTTCAATCATAAAGTAGGGAGAGTGGGAATCAAATACCAATTGAAAAATCACCAATTGAAAGATCACCCATTGAAAGACAAAATTAAATTTCTCCCCCTTTATGAAATACCAACTAAAATAACACATAGGCTTGATATCAATTTAAAAGTAATCAATTGAAACAAAGTTAAAACTCAAGCACTAGCATAAACAAGATTTTGTGCTTAAAGATATAGGGATATAATAAGCACAAATAAAACATATATATGTATGAAAAATAAATACCAATAGAAATTGATATTCTTTGAATTTAAAGCATACATACATACAAACATATATGGGTATACAAGAAATGTCAAGATTGATACCAATTGAAAGAATTTAATGATACCAATTGAAATAACAATAATAATCAAGTGTATACCTCATATTACTACCTGTTGGCCCAAAGGCCTTCCACTCTAGTTTTGATGATGATTAACTCATGTAGTTATGTGTACTAATAATCTTGTGATTTTAGTTTCAGATCTTTAATCAAGTTATTAGTAGGTGATTAGCTTCAACAAGATGATTTGGAAGCTACCCACATGTTGATTCAAGAGCCCAAGAGTCAAAGATCATATATAGCACTTGCTTCGTGGATCAAAGTGTTTTGGATCGAGTCGGCTTGGAGATGCGCTCTACAAGAAGACATCGGTACCATAGTTTAGTTTTGGGTTTAGATCCTAATTGTAAATATTAGAATAGTACGATAAGCTCAAGTTCACAACACACACGTATCATGTTTTGGTTTTTCGGTTTTTGGTTTAACCGATCTTGGATTGCATGAATAGATATTATATCAAAACAAGTTTACATAGTTTAATGTATATTAGATTTGTTCTATATACATGCATGCTTCAACTCTTAGACAAACTTACTTTGATATACCTATTCATGTGTTTTAGGTTTTGTGTTTTAACAAAACTTAATTTTGGAATTAAGGACAAAAACTATGATATATATATGTTTCATGCATATTGGATTTCTATCCATATGCATCATGCTTCAAAGTGTTTAAATATCATGTTTTTGTATTTGGAAGAGCTTTGGACAAAATGTATTTTCTATTCAAAAATCCAAGTTTTGGAAAATACAGTTTTGATTTTTGGTAAAAATGATAAGACACAAAAATAGTTTTATATTGATTGATATTTAAGCTAAACTTTTTTTTACCACATGTTTATATATCAATGCAAAATGATAAAACTATTTTTGGTGATTTTTAGAAAAGATAAAAGAATTTTTAAACATATTTCTAATTGAGTTTCAGGACCAGGACTCAACCAGTCGACTAAACCAGGTTATTAGTCGACTTGGCTGAAGTCCGGTCGACCGGACGGTCGACCGGACGTGCACAGATCTGTGCACGTCTGGAGTCCCTGAGACGGTCGACCGGGCCGGTCGACCGACTGAGAGCAGGTTTGCTCTCTGTTTGTTTGGGTCGACTGGGCGGTCGACCGCTAGCGCCAACGGGTCAAAAATTGACCGTTGGGCGGTCGACCGGGCGGTCGACCGTCAGGGTAATTCTGGCAAAAATTACAGCCAACGGCTATTTTCTGGATTAGCCTATAAATACCCCATTTGCAAGAGTTTTTTCTCTAAGATTTTTTTGTGCGAATTTTTCCATACTCTCTGGTGTTTTTGCTGCATTCAAAAGAAGTTTTTGAACTTGAATTGAACAATCTTTTTGCTGTTTTTGTTAGGGTTTGAAAAATCAAAGAAAAGGGTTTTGGGAAAAGCTTTTGAATTGAACTTCTCTATCTTGGTTTCATTTATTTCCCAAAGATTTTCTTTGAGTTGCTGGTTTCAAATCCCTTGGTTTTCTCCACACTTGAGCTAAAATCTACTATCTATTCTATAGGTTATTTGTGTGGAAAAGAGATTGTTTTGTGGTTGTTGTTAGAAACCACTTAGTTGTAAACCCTATCTTTAGCTTGGCTTTGTGCCTTTCCCTCATTGTGTGAGGAAGTTTGGCTATTGGGTTGTATCCCTCAAGGTTGTGAGGTGATCCTTATATTGGTTTTAAGTTTGGAAATCCCTCAAGTTGTGAGGAGATTGTTGGCTTGGAGTGTGCCTCAAGGAGGAGGTTGTGATTGTAAAGAGAGGAGTTGGGTACTCCTTGTGAGAGAGTCCTTTGTGGACTAGCTAGTGGATTGGAAATCCTTCGTGTGTCGAAGGCGGGGATGTAGAGCTGGGTGCTCGAACCTCGTAACATATCTCTGTGTTTGCGATTGATCCATTGACTCTCTCTCTATCTCTCTCTTTACTTTGTGTATTGTGCAAATTGCTATATCTTATACTTGCTTGTGTGTGCATCATTGTTGTAATTGCAATTAGTTTTTAAATTTCGCATTTAGTTCACTAGATTAGCATTGTCACCTATTCACCCCCCCTCTAGGTGACTTTTCACTACCTCCCAATCATGGTTCAAGTTTTAAATGATTTTCATGTTAAAGCATACAAGAACATGATCTCCCATCCATCCTCCCATAGAAGGTAGGGGTTTTCAAAATAGATTGAAAATGTAGTATGTTTGAAAATCTCTACCATAGTGAAGAATACGAACTAGTTATAGGATAAACTTTTAGAACTAGTACGAAATCCTTTAAGTAAGGAATAAAACAAAATTATTTTTCATGAAACACATGTAAATCACATGATCACTAAACACTCAAAGTCCATAAAGCTCATTCAAATTCTCATGAAAACAAATCATGAGTAAACTAATAAAGTGAGTGTACAAGTATAATGTGACACATATCGACATGAAAATATTCAATTTGGCTCATATGAAATTCCTTGAAAACATGAAATTCATCTAAGATGTGAAATCACCAATTGAAATCATCTTAAAACATGAAATTCATTATAAATGTGAAATCACTTAGCAAACATGAAATTCATCCAAACTACTTAAACTTCAAGGCATATGTATGTCATGTACAAACTAAAGTATACATACATATCCTAAACATAATGAGTCCACAAAAGTATATGCATGAAGGCACGTGGCTCAAGGATGTACATGTATAATCAATAGTTTGGATAAGATAGACATATACATGAAGTTAAACAAATAAACACGAAATCAAGAAAAACTAAATTTTCACCAAAACTAATTTCATTTCAAGGTATATGTATGAATTTTCAACACAATAAGTATACATACATATCCCTAAACACAGTTGAGTCCATATATATAGATTTGCATGAAAGGCAAATGACTCAAAGGGTATACATGTATATCTTAAGGTTTGGCAAAATAAACATATACATGAAATGAAAACTCATACATATAAAACAAATCTAAAAATAGGAATACAAGTTTAAAATGCATGAATCATCAAAACTAGGCTATACTAGCACATTTAATGGGTACAAATAAGCATCCAAGCACAAACATATATATAAAGATTTATTTGTGTCCCACTACATGTGCAAGTATAAATTCTAGTCTTAATGAAAACTAACATCTAAACAAGTAATCAAATCATTAAGCATAAAACGGGAATCATAACCAACATGATAAGCATAATAATCAAAACATGAATTATTAAGATAAAAAGTCATAGTCAACCATATGATTAGCATGACAAAGACATGTGCATTAGATCTATGATTAACATGATAGCTAAAACATAAAGAGAACACAAAATATGGGTCCATACTAAACATGGGTGTCTCAATAACTAATCATGTAAAGCATAAGTCTAATAAACATGGCAAATATCATACTAATCATGAAACATTGAAACATGATTCAACAAGAACAAAAATCATAAACATTCACATGATCATTATGTATATGCATGTGCATTAGATCTAGGGCATACATGTTAGTTTAAATAAGGTGAGAACACTAAATATAGATCCATATAAAACATGGGTGTCTCAAGTAACTAAACATGTATAACACTAATCTAATCAACATGACATAAACATAATGAACAATAAAACATGGCATGCTATAAATAGATGAACATGAAAAGCATGCAAATAAAAATGGGAGTTAGAGAATGATACCAAAACCGATGAAGGTGCATCTCAAATTCTCCAAACCACGGTGGTCCTCCACCAAATCTCCTTGAGAGTGAAGCATCCAAAAGGTTCTCTTTTAAGCTTAGAACGCATCCACCTCAAGGCACCAATACTCTCACATGATGCGAGAGCTCCCACCTACATCAAAAAGCATAGAGGTGGTCTTTGGTACCCATTTCCTATTGGGTCCACGGGGGTTAGTATCTTTTCTAACCCAAACAAGATTAGTTGCTAAATTTTCATGATAAACACGATCATAATAAAATCTAGCAAGGTGGTCTTTTCGACCACAATGTGTATAAGTGTACACATGAGCATACATGTAATGGTGGTGACCGTGGGAAGCATGTGTATGCCGTGTAGGGTGTGCATGCAAAGATGAAACTTGTTTCTTGCGAATCAAGGTTTCTAAACGTGAATGATTCAATGTGCATTGGCTCAAAGTGGAGCCCAAACATTCAACACTTTTCTTCAAAACATTTATATCATTTTCAATAGTCGAAGATAAAGTGGAGCATGCAATAGGTGTGCAAGAAGAAGAAGAAGCTATACTAGCACGGCACACATGAGAATCAATATCAATTTTCAAAGATTCATTTTTCTTCAAAACCAATTCAATCTTTTGTAATTGAAACAATTTTATTTTTCAAAACAAGGTTATCTTTTAAAACAAAATCCAATTTAGAAGATAAAACCTCATTGTTTTTCACAACATCATTACAATCATTTTTGTTTTTCAAAATCTCAATCTCATCAAGGGCAAGGTCTAGTTGAGATCTTAGTGAGTCACGTTCACTAGTGATCTCTTCCTTCTCTTGCAAAACCGATTCAAAATTAGAACACAAATCCTTTAATTCATTTTTCAAAACAAGGTTGTCCTCTTTTAAAAGATTGTGTTTTTCCAATAAATTTTCAAGCTTTTGAGCAAGTTCCAAATTTAAAGTTTGAACTTCAAAACAACCATGGCAATAGGAACTAGAGCTATTATCTAATTGAGAATCCAATTGTACCTCAAGGGAGTTATTCCCTTGGACCATGAGGCAACGCTCTTCGGACTTTTCTCTCATAGATCTCCTCATCTTGTTGATAATCCTTGGAAGCTCGGGAGACGTCAATAAGCTCCAAACTGCAAAAGCCGAGTCATAACGATCAAACACCGGTAAAAGATGTTCACTAAGAGATGCTCTAAGTGCTCTAAGTGCTAATGCATTAGCCTTTTTATGCTTGCTACTATTAGGGAAGGATTCCATAGTGGAGGCTTGATAAACTAGATGTCCTAGTATTTTCAAATGGCTACTCATATTGGCCTTCCAAGCATCAAGTCTAATATGGTCAAACATAGGAGGGCTATCCATGAGAGCAAACTAAATGAGTGCAAATGAACAATGCAAATGAAGATTAGCAAACCAAGATCTCACTCCTAGGTGGTTAAACCTAATATCAGGAGCACTAACTCTGATACCAACTGAAAGATCACCTAGAGGGGGGGTGAATAGGTGATAATGCTAATCTAGTATACTCAATGCGGAATTTAAAAACTTAATGCAATACACTCAAGTGTAATCAACAAGAGATGCACACACAACCAAGCCAAGCAATATGAATGCACAAAATGAATAGTTGCAAGGCACAAAGTAAAGAGAGAGATAGAGAGAGAGAGAGTCAATGGATCAAGCGCAAATAATAAGATATGTTACGAGGTTCGAGCACCTAGCTCTACATCCCCGCCTTCGACACACGAAGGATTTCTAATCCACTAGCAAGTCCACAAAGAACTCTCACAAGGAGTACCCAACTCCTCTCTTTACAACCACAACCTCCTCCTTGAGGCAAGCTCCAATCCAACTAAACAATCACCTCACAACCTGAGGGATTAGCACAAAGCAAATATAAGGATCACCTCACAACTTGAGGGATACAACCCAAATGCACAACTTCCTCAACACAATGAGGGCAAGGCACAAAGCAAAGATTGGGTTTTTAACTTGGTGGTCTAAACAACAACCACAAACAATTTCTTTCTCCCACACAAAGATCCTATAGAAGAGATAGTAGATTTTTGCTGAAGTGTGGAGAAAACCAATGGGATGGAAACCAAAATCACAAAGAAAAATCCTTGGGAAAAACTGAAACCAAGATGTAGAAGATGAATCAAAACCCTTTTTCCCAAAAATTCTTTTCTTTGATATTCCAAACCCTAGCAAAAACACCAAATAGATTGTTCAACTTGAATCCAAAAACTTCTTTTGATTACTGTGAAAACACCAGAGAGTAAGGAAAAATTCGCACAAAAAATCTTAGAGAAAAACTCTTTCAAATGGGGTATTTATAGGCAAATCTGGAAACTAGCCGTTGGCAGCAGATTTTGCCAAAATAGCCCTGCCGGTCGACCGCACGGTCGATCGTCCAACGGTTATATTCTGACCGTTGACAGCTACCGATCGACCGCCCGGTCGACCCAAACAAACAGAGAGCAAACTGCTCTCAGTAGGTCGACCGCACGGTCGACCGGCTACAAGTGTAGCCAGCGTGCACATATCCGTGCACGTCGGTCGACCCTGACGGTCG
Organism: Agave tequilana; assembly: GCA_038442645.1. NCBI lineage: Eukaryota > Viridiplantae > Streptophyta > Magnoliopsida > Asparagales > Asparagaceae > Agave > Agave tequilana. The sequence continues at coordinate 17,423 of JAVJIF010017095.1, forward strand.
ACCGGCTACATGATGCAGTCGACCGTTAGGGTCGACCGACCTAGCCTGGCAGACACAGTACAGGTCAGAAAAACAGAGGAAATAAATATCCAATAAATTCTTGTAAACTATTAAAAATCTTAAAAATAGTTTTGACAATTTGCATTGATATATGAACATATGATAAAAGTTTTGACTCAAATATCAAGCAATTAAAACTATTTTTGTATCTTACAGTATTTTTCAAAAACTAGAAACTGTATTTTCTAAAACTAGGATTCTTGAATAGAAAATACACTTTGTCCAAAACTCATTCAAATACAAAAACATGATTTTTAAACTCTTTGAAGCATGATGCATATGGATAGAAATCCAATATACATGAAACATATACATATCATAGTTTTTGTCTTTAATTCCAAAATATGTTTTGTCAAAAATACCAAAACATAAAACACATGAATAAGTAAGTCAAAACTAAGTTTGTCTAGGAAATTAAGCATGCATGTATGTAGAACAAATCTAACATACATTAAACCATATAAACTTGTTTTGAATCTATCTATTCATGCAAACCAAGATCGGTTAAACCTAAAACCGAAAAACCGAAAACCAATATTCAAAACATGAAACGTGTGTGTTGTGAACTTGAGCATATCATACTATTCTAATATTTACTCTTTGGATCTAAACACAAAACTAAACTATGGTACCGAAATCTTCTTGTAGAGCGCAATCTCCAAGCCGACTCGATCCACAAACTCCTTGATCCACCGAGCAAGTGCTATATATGATCTTTGACGCTCGGGCTCTTGAATCAACATGTGAAAGCTTCCAAATCATCTTGTTGAAGCTAATCACCTACTAATAACTTGATTAATGATCTGAAACTAAAATCATAAGATTATTAGTACATATAACTACATGAGTTAATCATCATCAAAACTAGGGTGGAAGGCCTTTGGGCCAACACTCATATTGTATATGCTTGGGTTGTTTGCTAACACTTGTATTTAACCAAGAGAGCCAACGCGGCACCTCAACCCTTATCTAGGGGAATCTAGAGGAGTTAGTCCAGAGCCCTTCACGGGGAATTCGGCTACACTCTTGTGTTATACGTGGTGTTTAGTTTAAGAATTTTAGTTTAGGTCATAATAGTTTTTACTTCCGCATTATTTGGCATTAAGTGACCATTAGATTAGCTATCAACTATTCACCCCCTCTCTAGGTGATCTTTCAATTGGTATCAGAGCCAAGTGCTCTGAATTTGGGTCTCACAACCTAGAGTTAAAGATCCTCATTTTAGGCTAATCACAATATTTTGTACACACCATGGACTTCATGTCACCACCTACCTTTGACATTCTTAACATCCCTATATGGAAGGTTAAGATGTCTTTGTACCTCAAGGCCCTAGGCATTCATGTTTACCTTGCCATCACTAATGATTATTGTTTAAATGGCAAGAATCTTGAGGCTAATGCAAAGGCCATTCATGCTTTAAAATCAACCCTAAATGATGATTATTTATCTAGGTTTTCTAATGTTGATTCAGCTTTTGTAGTTTGGAACACCCTTCTTTCCCTTGGCGAAAATGAACAATACTATGCGGGAAGCGATTCGGATGTTGGAAGTGACGTCTCCAACAAGTGCTATATGGTCCAAGGGGATAACCCCCTTGAGGTAACTACCGAATCCGAGTTAGATGATGAAGACATGTCATATGATGAGCTCACATCTTTTTGTCATCTATTGCTTGAGAAATATGACAAGATTAAGAAAGAAAATAAAAATTTGAAAAAGAATTTTGATTGCATGCATAAGGAAAATAATTCTCTTAAAAATAATATTGCACGTTTACAAAAAGAAAATGAATTTGTGAAAAATGAGAATGTTTTCTTGCTTTCAAAATTGGATGATCTTTGTGAAGGAAATACAAATTTGAAAAATAAAATTGTTTTGGTGGAAAAACAAAAAGAAATTGCTTTTCAAGAAAACAACTCTTTGAAAAGAAAAATTTGTGAAAAAAATTGATTTTGTTTCGAAAAAGAATAAGAAAAATGATTCTCATTCTCATCATGCTTTACATGCTACTATAATAAAAATGAGATTAATCTTTTGAAAAATAAAATTAATAGTTTGAGCTCTACTTTGAGCACATGTGCATTTAACCACACTAGATTGAAGTCTATGTTTTCAAAGAAACAAGCTCCACATTCTCATGCACATCATCATGCATATGCTTATGTTGCACGCCACGATCATACACATACACATAAGCATCCTAAGGTGTACAAATGTACACATTGTGGCCGCAAAGGCCATTTTGCAAAATTTTGTTTTGATAAGTTGCATGTTTTAAATTTTGCTAAAAATAAAAATGTTTGGGTGCCTCATAAGACTAACCCCCAAGGACCCAAAAGAAAATGGGTACCAAAACCCCCACCGTGTGTTTTTGATGTAGGTGAGGGCTCTCACATGACGTGAGAGGGATGGTGCCTTGATGGTGGATGCATGGACTTGAAGGACATATAATTGATGCACCGCTATCAAGGAGGTTTGGTGGGTCAACCACCATGTTTGGAGTTTTGGAACATAGTTCCTTAGTTGGTAACTATTTCTAAGCTCTTAGTTTTTTTTACATGCTTATTCATTTTTGACATCATATAGCATGTTCATGTTTTTGCGCTTCATGTGGTAAATACTAGTTTAAATGTAGTTTTCATCAAAACTTAGATTTATACATGTACAAGTAGTGAGCAACAAATTGATTCATATATGTTTGCACTTCATGCTCATTTGTACCCACTATATGCACATGTATAGCCTAGTTTTAATGATTCTCTCATTTACACTTGTTTTGCCAATTTTCATGTTTTACTTCATGTATATGTAATTTTTGTTCAAATCTAATAAATATACATGTATACCCCTTGAGTCATTTGCCTTCATGCAATATATATTATGGACTCTTTTTATGTTTGGGATATGTATGCATATTGTTAGATTTAGATAAATCATACATATACCTAGAAGTTTGTTTTGTTTTAATGAAAAATAAATTTTCATGTTTTGTTTGATAAATATTAAAGATTCATGTTCTTTTTGAGCCTTAATGACTATTTTCATGGAAATGTTATATGCATGATTCTTGTACACTCATACTTCATTTGTTTTGTCATGACTTTGATTCATGAACACTTTTACGAGCTTAATCGATCTTGAGTGTCATCTCTCGTGTATTTGGTATAATTCATGTAATACATATGATTTGATTTCATGTTTTTGAAGGATCTTTAACTAGTTTTTTAAAATATTAATTTAACTAGTTATTTATTCTTTTATGTTTATGAGATATACACATGATCCTATAATTGTTTCAATTGGTATCATTGAATCATTTCAATTGGTATCAATTTGACTCTATTTTTGTATATACTCATATTGTGTTTGCCTATATATGTATGTATCAATTTCGTCTGGTATACTCATTTTTCATACATATATATGTGTTATTTGTGCTTGAGTTAAAATTGTTGTACATGTTTAAAGCACAAAGTTGTTTATGATAAGAAAATAAAAATTTTAAGAAAAATTCTCAAGATTTGTTTTATTTAGAAAATTTAAAATTTTGTTTTATAAGAAAAATCAAATTTTTTGATTTGTATTGCCTATATGCAAGGAGAGCTTAACATCTCTTCTACATATAGATTCATGTTGAGTGTATTGTATATTGAGGAGCTTGACAACTCTTCTTTATGTGGTACACGTGTGTAGGGGGAGCTTCATATCTCTTCTTATGCATTACATATTATACGTTATGTGAATTAGGGCTTGTCATCCCTCTTTCATATAATGTATATGTGTAGGGAAGTTACTTTACCGTCTTCTTCTTCATGAATGTATATCGCATATAACCTTTTATTGACTTATGTTTACCCTTTATTGGTCTCTTTGTTTATGACAAAAAGGGGGATAAAAATTTGTTGATTGTGTTTTTACCCCTTTGTTGATGATTGACAAAAAGGGGGAGAAAGATTTTGGATTTATATGCATGTTTTGTGAAAAAGGATTGTTTATGCATATATGTTTTGTTTTGCAAATAGGAGAAAAAGAATTTGATTTGATTTGTTTTAATGAATGCTCATAAACATGTTTATCTCCTAGCTTTGCATACATGCCATACATTGCATATTTTTTATTTGTTTGTTATACATGAGTTAAGGGGGAGCTTCTTTGAAGCTTTACTTTAATCCATGCATATATAACTTCATGAGTTTTGTCATCATCAAAAAGGGGGAGATTGTTGGCCCGAAGGCCCATCACTCTAGTTTTGATGATGATCAACTCATGTAGTTATAGTATTAATGATCTTGTGTTTAATTAGTGACAGATTTATGATCAAGATCTTAGTAGGTGCATAGCTTCAACAAAGGATTTGAAGTCAAGTTTTGGAGCTAGCACGGTTTGATTCAAGAGCTTGTGCATCAAGACCACATCAAGTACTCAAGAGGAGTCTAGCTCTATGGATCGTGTTTGGACCAAGTCAAGGAGATGAGAAGGCTTCAAGTGAAGACTTCAAGAAGATAAAGTCTTGTGTCTAGGTTTGTTTTTATAAGATTTTATTTTTAGATAAAATGTAAAGGATAGAATAGTTGGTGGATTTCTCAAGTACATATATACACACACTCTTGATTTAGTTTGTTTTACAAAAGATTTTCTATTTTAGAAAATACATGTTTGATTTTTAGTTTTCAAGTTTACATGTTTTATCCAAAATCATGTTTAGTGCATAATGTCAAAAACATAGATATTTCACCATGTTTGTGTAGTGGATCATATCCATACACCATATGCTTTCAAAGTTGTTTAAATATCTTATTTTTGTATTTGGAGAAGTTTTGGAAAAACAAGTTTTAGAAAAATCAAGTTTGGAAAAATACTGTTTTCATTTGAGCCAATTTTTCCATATTACAAAATTAGTCCAAAACATTTGTAACATGCCTTGATTTTGTGCAAGCATGTTTGTTTATCAAAATATATTGGTAAAAGTATTTTTGTAGATTTTCTGTGATTTTATGGGATTTTATTTGAATCAAAAAGACCAAGTTTTTAATCCCTAACATTTGTTTCCTGGCTTCAGCCGGTCGACCGGGACGGTCGACCGTAGATTGAAGTCGGCCGACCGTCACGGTCGACCGACGTGCACAGACGTGCACGCCAGTTCTGGCAGGAGGCCGGTCGAGCGACCCGATCGACCGTCCAGAGAGCTCTGCTCTCTGGAAAGGCCCCGGTTGACCGACCGGTCGATCGGACAGAGAGACTTGCTCTCTGTATCCTGGCCTCGGTCGACCGACCGGCACAACGGTCTGAAATATGACCGTTGGCCGGTCGACCGGGCGGTCAACCGACAGCTCTGTCAGATCCCAACGGCTAGTTTTCCAGACTCTATAAAATGGGGCATTTGGGGGCTGTTTTGATTAAGATTTCTAGTGGACTTTGAGCCAGTTTTTCCCACTTCTTTAAAAGAGTTTTCTCCACTAAATTGAGAGCTAATACTTCCAATCAAAAGGGGAGTTTTTATCAAGAGTGTTAAAAAGAGATTTCTTGAGTTTTCCTCCACCATTCTCATCCTTGTTTTCTCACACAACACTTGAGCTATCCATTGCTATATCTACCCTATAGGGAGTTTGTTGTGAGAGGATTTTAGGTGATCAAGAGTTGTGATCACCAAAGTTCATCGTTGCTCTTTGAGGAGGCGGACGTGTGTGTTCGCATTGTTTCGGGTCCTAGTGGGGACTCGGTGTTTCGAGTTCGGGTGCGAACTTATTGTTTGAGGTGCGGACTCGGCGAGCCGGTGGGCTTGTGGCGTGTACGGACTAGGGAGTCCGAGAGTTGTAGGTGTTGCGGCACCGAGTAATCCGGTGGGATCGATTATAGTGGAAATCCTTCGTGTGTTGAAGGCGGGAATATAGAGCAAAGGTGCTCGAACCTCGAAACAAATCCCTTGTGTTTGCGATTGCTCACTCTCTCTCTCTCTTTGTCTCTTGTTTATACTTGCATACTTTTATTGTGTTTATTATTATATGCTTGATATACATTTGTGCTCATATTGTATATGCTTGGGTTGTTTGCTAACACTTGTATTTAACCAAGAGAGCCAACGCGGCACCTCAACCCTTCTCTAGGGAATCTAGAGGAGTTAGTCCAGAGCCCTTCACGGGAAATTCGGCTACACTCTTGTGTTATACGTGGTGTTTAGTTTAAGAATTTTAGTTTAGGTCATAATAGTTTTTACTTCCGCATTATTTGGCATTAAGTGACCATTAGATTAGCCATCACCTATTCACCCCCCTCTAGGTGATCTTTCACTACATAGGGGGCATCTCCATTCACCAACCCTGAGACTTTGTACATCTCATGAAAGGCAAGCCCCGTTTTCCCAATGGAGTAAAGAACGTTCAGGTCTCTGGATTGTGCCGCTCCAGGATAGCGTGAAATGTTGGTTGCTCTATGGAATACCATACTAGACGGTCCTAACAACCCCGTATAGCCCTGGCTACAGCAAAAGGTCTTCAAACTATGCAAAAGCAAACCCTACCATTCTGCCGCACCACGTCTTGTCAGTAGAGTGAATCCATCCAATTGCACAGAATTATAGAGGAAAATCACCCCTCAAGTCCAGGAATTGTTTGATGAAGGTGGCTGCGAGCTGTGGAGTCTCCCCTGTTGGGTATTCAGCTCTGATCAATTCAGCCTGCAACCCTAGCATGTCCCTCCCATGACCGGCTGTGAAGATTTCATGGACACCTATCTTGCCTAGTGAGACTCTGAAGATTGGCTTAACCAACTCTCAGTCCATCGTCTGACATACGGACATACAGACATATGGTGCAGGTATGCTAAGGGATACATCCGCTCCATGTTCGGAAGGAAGAATCTCTTGTTACTATTTTGACGAAGCTGAAATTACACCTAGAGGGGGGGTGAATAGGTGTATGACTAATCTTATGACAAATGCTGTAGAATTAAAAACTAATTGCAACACACCAAGTGTAACCAACGAGTGTAGCCGAATTTTCGGTGAAGGGCTCTGACTATCTCCTCTAAATTTCTTTAAATAAGAGTTGAGGTTCTATATGAAGCTCTCTTAGTTTAACACTAGTGAGGCACACAAACAATACCAAGCATATAAGATATGAACAATATGAATAAATGCAAGATATAAAAGAGAGAGAGTTTAGAGATAGTGGATCAATCGAAAACACCGAGATATGTTTTGAGATTAGAGCCACTGCTCTATGTCCCTGCCTTCACACAGAAGGATTTTCACTATGCGTCCATACAAGACTTTCCATACAGGGAACCTCTGTTGGCCCAAGGTTACAATCACCCATGATTAGTGTATTTTGATGATTACAAAACATATTAGTTATTTGTACTAATAACATTTGTTGTTTAAGTGTGTTTCAGATTTCTATTCATTCTAGAAGTCTTCTCTCACAAATACAAGGATTTGGACTCAAGTCAACTCCAATTGGGCTCAAGGAACAAGTGTTGAAGATTATATGAAGAAGCCTATTGAAGATCTTGAAGTCCTTAGAAACATTGTAAGAAATAGAATGTTAAAGTTTGAGTATATGAAATTTGGCTCTAGGATTTGCACACACACTTGTTTCATATATTTCCTATGTTTTGAAAATGGTTATTTCTAAGTTTTATGCCTTAGTTTATATATACATGTACCAAAAGCTTTATATCTTGAAAATCTTGTATAAAACATGTGTATAAACTATTTTCTGCATAATACTCAGCTATATGTATTTTTAAAATATTTCTCAAAATTTTTCTAACTCAAAAAAACAGCCCAGTTTTCTGTTTCAGGCAACTCCGGCCGACCGACCCGGTCGACCGGCGATGTGTCTGGACATGCACTGTTTGTGCATGTCTGTCGGTCGACCGGACCGGTCGACCGACGGAGAGCAAATTGCTCACAGATTTTTTTCGGTCGACCGGACCGGTCGACCGGAAGAAGGAAACTGTGTTTCCTCTTTTGGGACGGTCGACCGGACCGGTCGACCGAGAGCCAACGGCTCTTTGCAGCTGGCCTTGCGGTCGACCGGACCGGTCGACCGCCAAGCCTGCTATAGCCTAACGGCTCTTTCCTCTTTGGGCTATTCTGAAAAACTGTTTTTGTTTTCAGCTTTAACAGATTTTTGGAGAGTTGTTGGGGAGCTTTTGCAGGTCAAATTAGGTGTAAAGAAATTGTTTTAACCTATTTTCTAACCCTATAAATAGAGGAGAAGTCTCTCTTGCATATCACTAAGAAAAATCCTCAAGTTTGTGTTGTTTTCAAAAGAGAAAAGAAAAGAGTTTAAAGCTTTCATTCCAATTCTTTTTGAGCTTGTTTTTCAGTTGTGTTTGATTACTAATATCACTCTACAACTGAAGTTTTTCTCACCACACTTCATAGAGCCAAAAATCCTATACTCATTCTATAGTGAAGTTGTAATTGAAGTGAGAGTGTTTGTAAAAGAGTTTGAGAAATAGTGTAGTGATCTTGTTGTGATCACTTTGTTCTTGTAATCCTTTCCTTGTGGAGCAACCTCTTCGGTAGAGGTCCTTTGTACTCGGTGGAGCTCGGTGCTCGGTCTTCGGTAGACCAAATTGTAAAGGCGTCCTCGGTGGATAGTGGAAACCCTTCACGGAGGTGAAGGCGGGGAGTAGAGCTGTGGCTCGAACCTCGAAACAAATCACTTTGTTTGCGATTGCCTTTGCGTCCAATTCTTGCTTTACTTTTCAATAGCTCCTTATTGCTTTCTATTGCATACTTGTGATATTGTTTAAATCTCTTGTGCTACTATTTGCTTGCTTGTAATTCTTGCCATATATCATTGTGTTTGCATCATTCTTCATATCATCCATTTCATACTTGTGTGTGCCAATCCCGTACTCATCCAACAAGAGCTTCACATAGCGCCTCAACCCATATCAAGGGGAATCAAGAGGAGTTTAGTCCAGAGCCTCGCAAGAGGAATTCGGCTACACTTGTTGAATTGTACTAAGTTGAGCCTCACTTGTTTTAGGTTCCGCATTTAGAGAGTTAAAATTCTTAAGATTAGCAATCACACCTATTCACCCCCCCCCCTCTAGGTGTTTTTCAATTGGTATCAGAGCTTGGACTCTAGGATTTGGTTTAACAACCTTAGAGAAGATCCTAATTTGCTAATCATTTCATTCATATTCTTATAGTAAAAATGGCCGATGGTATTAAAACCCCTCCTAAGTTTGATGGACTTAACTTTCCCATATGGAAGGTTAAGATGACCGTGTTTTTGCAATCTCTAGGTAGCCGAGTTGCAAAAGCCGTGACTAAGTCCTTTAGTGTACCCCCGGTGACGAATCCACTTGGTCGGAAATATAGACTAAGGAATTCGATGCCAATGCCAAAGCTCACTATGCACTTCTACAAGCCCTTAATGATGATGACATTTCTAGGGTTATCCATTGCAAATCCGCATATGAGATTTGGTCACACTTGATAGTCACTCATGAGGGGACCTCACAAGTAAAGAAGGCTAAGATTGACCTTCTTCGGTCCCAATATGAAAAATTTAGCATGCAAGAAAATGAAACCATAGATGATATGGTTACAAGATTTACCAAGATTACTAATGGACTCTCTTCTTTAGGTGAAGATATCAACAATGATCAAAGAGTAAGGAAGATCATCCGTGCACTTCCTCCTTCATGGGAAGTTAAAGCAACAACCTTGAAGGAACTCAACGACAATGAAGAGATGGAGCTTATAGGTCTCATTGGGAACCTCAAAACCCATGAGATGGAAAGGAAAGCTAGGGAGGATATGGCTCCTTCCAAAAAGAAGACTATCGCCTTCAAGAGTCAAGCTACACACTCCGATGAAGACGATGAAGAAGAAGATGATGAGGAGCTCTCACTCCTTGTTAAGAATGTTCGGAGGATGTACAACAAGGCGAAGTACCAAGGTAGAAGAAGATGGCAAGGAGGCAAAGAAGAAAGAAGGATCACTTGTTTCAATTGCCAAAAGCCCGGACACATTGTTGCGGAGTGTCCGGACAAAGCTAAGCCCTCCACTTCAAAGAAGCCTTACAAGAAGAAGGCTATGAAGGCAACTTGGGATTCGGAGACCGAATCCGAGGAAGAAATAGACACCGCCAACATGTGCTTCATGGCTAATGAAGGCACAAGCAAGGTAACCTCTTCCCCTTCTCATGATAATGAACTTTCTATGGATGTGTTAGAAGAGGCTTTTGTTGAGTTGTCACAAAATTATGATTTCTTAAAGAAAAAGTATCTTAAAATGAAAAAGGATAATGAATCTTTAAGTCTTCAAGTTTTTACTCTTACAAAGGAAAAAGATGATTTGGTTTTCACCTTGGCCACTACTAAAAATGATTTTGAAAAATATAAGATTTCTTGCAAAGGTAAGGCCCCACTAATTGATTCTAATGAAGTTTCTATGCTTAAGGAAAGATTAGACTCATTAAGTGTTGTTTTGAAAAATTGTGAGTTTAACAAGAAGAAAATTGAGGCTATGTTTCCTAAGAAACAAGACCCAAAGAAAAATGCTCATGCTCATGTTCATGTTCATGCTACACAACCTAAACAACATGGCAAAACCCCAAAACATGCTCACACTACACATACACATCATGCATTCATGTATGGTAGAGTGTTCTCATGTTCACATTGTGGACGGAAAGGGCACTTAGCCAATTTTTGCTATGATAGATTAAACGTATCACGTCATAATGTTTGGGTTCGAGGTACTAACTTTAAAGGACCCAAGAAAGTTTGGGTACCAAAATCAACAATTATGTTAAATGATGTAGGTACTTTCCAAATCCCAACGACGTAGAGGATTGTGGTATCTTGATAGCGGTTGCTCAAGGCACATGACTTGGGACATCAACAACTTTGCAACCCTATCAAGATATCATGAAGGTGGCACCGTCACCTTCGGAGATGACGCCAAGGGTAAAATCATCGGTATTGGTAATGTAAAACTTGGCACCTCTCCTTTAATTGAAAATGTAGTTTTAGTTGATGGCCTCAAGCATAATCTCTTGAGTGTTAGTCAACTTTGTGATAAAGGTTTTGATGTTTTTGATAATGTTGCTTGTAAAGTAATTGATAGAACCTCTAATGTTTGTGTATTTTCCGGTTTTCGTGAAAGTAATGTTTATATGATTGATATGTTAAATATGTCTTGTAATATTACTTGTTTGAAAGCCCTCGATGATGACTCTTGGTTGTGGTATAGGAGATTAGGCCATATTTCTTTTGATCACATTTCTAGGTTAAACACAAAAGAAATGGTGAAAGGTATTCCTTGCTTGAATTTTGAAAAGGACCGAGTTTGTGACGCATGTCAATTTGGGAAACAAACTAAGTCTTCTTTCAAGTCAATTAAGGATATCATGACATCACGTCCTTTGGAGTTAATCCATATGGATCTTTTTGGCCCTACACAAACCAAAAGTCTAAGTGGGAATAGATTTGCTTATGTTTTGGTTGATGATTTTTCAAGATTTACTTGGGTTTTCTTTCTTGAACAAAAAACCAAGCATTTTCGTATTTCTAAACTTTTAAGAAAAGAGTTGAAAAAGAAAAAGATGTTTCGATTTTGAGAATAAGAAGTGATAGAGGAGGTGAATTCATTAACCAACCCTTTACCACTTTTTGTGATGAACATGAAATAAAGCATGAACTTTCTTGTCCTAGAACTCCACAACAAAATGGAGTAGTTGAACGGAAAAATAGAACATTACAAGAGATGGCTAGGACAATGCTAAGTGAATATGGTCTACCACATTATTTGTGGGCCGAGGCCGTTAATACATCATGCTATATATCAAATCGTGTTTTCTTATGTAAAAATACTACTAAAACTTCTTTTGAAATGTACTTTTCTAGAAAACCAAATGTTTCCTATTTTAAAGTTTTTGGATGCAAATGTTTTGTTTTAAATACTAAAGATAATTTAGGAAAGTTTGATGCTAGATCTTATGAGGCTATTTTTGTAGGTTACTCAAATACTAGTAAGGCTTATAGAGTTTTCATTAGATCATCATTGACTATTGAAGAGTCTATTCATGTTAAGTTTGAGGAATCTAACAAGTTTGTTAAGAATGTTGTAGAAATAGATGCATTGGATGAAGGTTTGGAGAAAGTGACCTTGGAGGATGCTTCTACTATGGGAGACAAACCAAAGGATGATGAAGGAAGCGAAGCTAAGGTGGAAGAGGCACAAGGAAATGAAAATCAAACACATGAGGTGGAGCCTACTCAACCACTACCAAAGGATTGGAGATACAATCCACATCATCCCAAGGACCTCGTCATAGGTGAAGTATCAAAAGGGGTAACTACTCGCTCTAGACTTCATGACTATTGTGGTAACTATGCATTCATTTCTCATATTGAACCCAAAAATGTCCTCGAAGCCGAGGCCGATTCATATTGGTTGCTAGCCATGCAAGAGGAGCTCAATCAATTTGAGCGCAACCAAGTTTGGCACCTTGTTCCTAGGCCCCACGATAGACCAACAATTGGTACTAAGTGGATCTTTAAGAACAAGTTGGATGAATCGGGTAATGTAGTTAGAAACAAGGCTAGGTTAGTTGCCCAAGGTTACACTCAAATCGAAGGGATCGATTTTGAAGAAACCTTTGCACCCGTAGCACGGCTTGAAGCCATACGGATGACACTAGCATTTGCCTCATATAAAGATTTCAAATTATTTCAAATGGATGTTAAAAGTGCTTCTCTAAATGGTTTTATTGAAGAGGAGGTGTATGTTGAACAACCCCCCGGGTTTGTTGATCCTACACATCCGGATTTTGTTTTTAAATTAGATAAAGCTCTTTATGGTTTAAAACAAGCCCCTAAGGCTTGGTATGAAAGACTTTCTTCATTTTTGATTTCAAATGGTTTTAAGAAAGGTAAAATTGACACAACTTTGTTTACAAAACATGTTGAAAAGGATATTCTTATTGTGCAAATTTATGTGGATGATATTATTTTTGGTTCTACTAATGAATCTCTTTGCAAAGCTTTTGAATCATGCATGAAGGATGAATTCGAAATGTCTATGATGGGGGAACTCAACTATTTCCTTGGACTCCAAATCAAGCAAAAGAAGGATGGGATCTTCATCAATCAAGCCAAGTACACAAAGGAACTAATCAAAAGGTTTGGGCTTGAAGGATCGAAAGTAAGCAAAACTCCCATGGCAACAACTACAAAGCTTGACAAGGATGAACAAGGTAAAAGTGTAGACATTAAATTATATCGTAGCATGATTGGTAGTTTGCTTTATTTGACGGCTAGTAGGCCGGATATTATGTTTTCCGTTTGTCTTTGTGTACGTTTTCAATCTTGTCCTAAAGAGTCTCACATAATTGCGGTTAAACGCATAATTAGATACCTTAAGGGCACTATTGAAATAGGTTTGTGGTATCCTAAAATCAGATTATTTGAAATAAAGAGTTTTTCGGATGCCGACTATGCGGGTTGTAGGGTAGATAGGAAGAGCACAAGTGGAACATGTCAATTCTTAGGTAATTGTCTTGTATCTTGGTCTTCCAAAAAGCAAAATTCGGTAGCCCTATCAACCGCCGAGGCGGAGTATGTTGCAGCCGGAGCTTGTTGTGCACAAGTTCTTTGGATGAAACATACTCTCCTTGACTATGATTTACACTTTGATCATGTTAAAATATTTTGTGATAATACTAGTACTATTCACATGACAAAGAATGCAAATCAACATAGTAAAACCAAACACATTGACATTAGGTATCACTTTCTTAGAGATCATTATGAGAAAGGTGATATTGTTATTGAATATGTTTCTACCGATTTTCAACTTGCCGATATTTTTACTAAACCATTAGACTATGCTAGATTTTCATTTATTTGTGGTGAGTTGAATGTTTGCATTATGGATTCTTAAAAATAAATTTTTTTTCAATTGGTATTTTAACCCTTTTTGATGTATGACAAAAAAGGGGGAGAATAAGTTTAGTTTGATATTTAGTTTTGATATTATTTGAGTTTTATTTTATGTAGAAAAAGAAAGTTTGTTTATTTAAGTTTTTGACAAAACTTTTGTACATTGAATGCTTTATGTATTGTGCTTTCAATAGTCCAATTTTTTTTATACATAGCATTATTTGAGGGGGAGTTTTTCAAACTCCTCTTCCATGTTTATTTAAATAACCTATATGTTTTGTCATCATCAAAAAGAGGGAGATTGTTGGCCCAAGGTTACAATCACCCATGATTAGTGTATTTTGATGATTACAAAACATATTAGTTATTTGTACTAATAACATTTGTTGTTTAAGTGTGTTTCAGATTTCTATTCATTCTAGAAGTCTTCTCTCACAAATACAAGGATTTGGACTCAAGTCAACTCCAATTGGGCTCAAGGAACAAGTGTTGAAGATTATATGAAGAAGCCTATTGAAGATCTTGAAGTCCTTAGAAACATTGTAAGAAATAGAATGTTAAAGTTTGAGTATATGAAATTTGGCTCTAGGATTTGCACACACACTTGTTTCATATATTTCCTATGTTTTGAAAATGGTTATTTCTAAGTTTTATGCCTTAGTTTATATATACATGTACCAAAAGCTTTATATCTTGAAAATCTTGTATAAAACATGTGTATAAACTATTTTCTGCATAATACTTAGCTATATGTATTTTTAAAATATTTCTCAAAATTTTTCTAACTCAAAAAAACAGCCCAGTTTTCTGTTTCAGGCAACTCCGGCCGACCGACCCGGTCGACCGGCGATGTGTCTGGACATGCACTGTTTGTGCATGTCTGTCGGTCGACCGGACCGGTCGACCGACGGAGAGCAAATTGCTCACAGGTTTTTTCGGTCGACCGGACCGGTCGACCGGAAGAAGGAAACTGTGTTTCCTCTTTTGGGACGGTCGACCGGACCGGTCGACCGAGAGCCAACGGCTCTTTGCAGCTGGCCATGCGGTCGACCGGACCGGTCGACCACCAATCCTGCTATAGCCTAACGGCTCTTTCCTCTTTGGGCTATTCTGAAAAACTGTTTTTATTTTCAGCTTTAACAGATTTTTGGAGAGTTGTTGGGGAGCTTTTGCAGGTCAAATTAGGTGTAAAGAAATTGTTTTTAACCTATTTTCTAACCCTATAAATAGAGGAGAAGTCTCTCTTGCATATCACTAAGAAAAATCCTCAAGTTTGTGTTGTTTTCAAAAGAGAAAAGAAAAGAGTTTAAAGCTTTCATTCCAATTCTTTTTGAGCTTGTTTTTCAGTTGTGTTTGATTACTAATATCACTCTACAACTGAAGTTTTTCTCACCACACTTCATAGAGCCAAAAATCCTATACTCATTCTATAGTGAAGTTGTAATTGAAGTGAGAGTGTTTGTAAAAGAGTTTGAGAAATAGTGTAGTGATCTTGTTGTGATCACTTTGTTCTTGTAATCCTTTCCTTGTGGAGCAACCTCTTCGGTAGAGGTCCTTTGTACTCGGTAGAGCTCGGTGCTTGATCTTCGGTAGACCAAATTGTAAAGGCGTCCTCGGTGGATAGTGGAAACCCTTCACGGAGGTGAAGGCGGGGAGTAGAGCGGTGGCTCGAACCTCGAAACAAATCACTTTGTTTGCGATTGCCTTTGCGTCCAATTCTTGCTTTACTTTTCAATAGCTCCTTATTGCTTTCTATTGCATACTTGTGATATTGTTTAAATCTCTTGTGCTACTATTTGCTTGCTTGTAATTCTTGCCATATATCATTGTGTTTGCATCATTCTTCATATCATCCATTTCATACTTGTGTGTGCCAATCCCGTACTCATCCAACAAGAGCTTCACATAGCGCCTCAACCCATATCAAGGGGAATCAAGAGGATTTTAGTCCAGAGCCTCGCAAGAGGAATTCGGCTACACTTGTTGAATTGTACTAAGTTGAGCCTCACTTGTTTTAGGTTCCGCATTTAGAGAGTTAAAATTCTTAAGATTAGCAATCACACCTATTCACCCCCCTCTAGGTGTTTTCAACCTCCACTAAGGATATGGCAAATACAAACTAGGAGTACATAACTCATCTCTCCAACGAACAACCTCTACACAAGGGGCTAGGCACAACAACAATCACCTCTACACTTAGAGGGATCGGCACTAAGCCAAACAACAATCACCTCTTCACTAAGAGGGACAAGGCACAAAGCCAAACCAACCACAATCACTTCTACACTTAGAGGGATAGCCACAAACCCAATCACAATCTCAATCACCTTTACATAAGAGGGATGAACACAAACTCAAAACAAAGAAAGGTTACAACTCTTGGTGATCTCAAAGACCACAAACAACTCTAGGTGATCACTATAGACCACAAACCAATTTTCTCACCAAAAATAAGATCCTATAGATAGGATAGATATGACAACTTAAGTGTGAGAAAACAAAGAGTTTGGAAATTAAAATCACAAAGAAAAACTCTTGGAAAGAACTATAGATAGAAATATAAATGAAGATCAAAACCAATTCCCAAAGACTCTTTTTCTTTGATTTTTCCAACCCTCCAAAACAACTAAAGATAAAATCTTTTAGCCCAAAAAACTCTTGAAAATTTCTTGCTAAACCACTGAGAAATATAGAAATTCTTACACTTGAAATTCTTGATGAAAACAGCCCAAGGGATGGGTATTTATAACCTATTCTAAAAACTAGCCATTGGCAATCTGGAAAAGCCAGATTTGCCCTTCCGGTCGACCAGCCAATGATCATATTTTTGTCTGTTGTACATCCGGTCGACCGCCCGGTCGACTAGGCCAAGCCATCGGTCGACCGCCCGGTCGACCGGCCAGCACCCGAGAGTGGGATGCTTTCAGTCGGTCGACCGCGCGGTCGACCGACCGTTGTGGCTGGCCTTTGTGCACGTCTCGTGCACATTGGTCGACCGTTCCAGTCGACCAACCACCGGTCCAGTCGACCGGCTCGGTCGACCGCCAGTTAGTCTGGCTGAGAAATTAAGGGATTAAAAGCTTGCTTAATTTAATATCAAATAAATCCCATAAATATACATAAATTCTAAAAAAATAAGTTTTGTAAGATCTTTGAAGTACAAATATGTGTGACTAAAATTTAACACATATTACAAACAATTTGAACCATTTTGTGATATTGAAATTTGGCCTTTAATCAAAAACCGTATTTTCTTAAAATCAAACTTTGAAATGGAAAACCGTTTTCTCCAAAAACTTGTATAAATGCAAAAATATGATATTAAAATAAATTTGAAGCATATTGTATATGGATAGAATTCAAAATACATATAAGATATATATCAATGTTTTTGATATGAAATCCAAAACCGGTTAAACAGAAAACCAAACATATTGAAACTTGTGTGTGTGTGTGTGTGTGAACTTGAGCATATCAACTATCTATTTTTGCACAAGATCTCGACAAACTAAGCTAAACACAAACCAAAGTATTCTTGTCTCCAAGTCGACTTGATCCAAACGCGATCCAACGTGCTTGACTCCAACCGAGTGCTAGATGCGATCTAAACGCGGGAGCTCTTGAATCAACATGTGTTAGCTCCAAAACTCCTTTGTTGAAGCTAAATACCTACTAATATCTTAGTCAACTACTGAAACTATATAAACACAAGATTTATTAGTAAAATATAACTACATGAATTAATCATCATCAAAACTAGAGTGATGGGCCTTTGGGCCAACATGACCTACTTATAATCTCCATCATAAAGAATAGTCTCATCCTCCTCAATCGAGTTACCAAAGAGGATTCAGGCTTGGAATCTGATTCGAGCCGACCATCTGAAATAATTTCTTGGAGAGTAAGCATACTAGCATTGCTGACCCGGCCCCGTCGCTCCCTTGACTTACCAGCAATCACCAGAGCAGTCCTCTGAAGAATGAAAATCAAATTGGGGTCAACACCACTGATAAGTCCAAAATGACACTTCTTGGATAGAGGGTTGGAGGAGTATCACATTGCAAAAAAGACAACACAACAGTCAGAGCCTGAAAATTGGCAAGTGTTGAAGCTTAGACGCAAGGTTCACCTCAGAACCGCGTCTAATGATTGAGACGCAGAGCTCAGTGAGACTCGCGTCTAAACTCAAAGACGCGAGGTTCACATGAAGTTCACGTCTGAAATCTCACAAGTTAGAAATTTCTCTAAGCGTTGGAATCAGATGCGAGACTCGGTGAGACCCGCGTCTAACCTCAGAGATGCGAGGTTCGCATGAAGTTCGCGTCTGAAATACAAGTTAGAAATTTCTCTAAGTATTGGAATCAGACGCGAGACTCAGTGAGACCCAAGTCTAATCTCAGAGATGCGAGGTTCACACGCAGTCCGCATCTGAAATTCCACAAGTTAGAATTTTCTTCTCAACACTTAGAAATTTTTTCTAAATGTTGGAATCAAACATAAGGTTCTGTGAAACCTGCGTTCAATAGGCAGACGCAGACTCAAGCCAATAAATCGAAGATGCGGAGGTCATCAGACTCACATCTTGCCTATCAGCACAAGAGTTGTGTCTGTAAATTAAATACGGGCATGAGCCTTGCGTTGGCGGTTCAACTCCAGAAGAGGCTTAAGAGTTAAGATAACTCTTCGAGTTCTTTAATGAAAAAAAGGCAATTTGTTCTTATTACCTGAAATGGGGCCTCCTGCTGGAGGAACCTCCCATTTGAACTTCTGGAGTAACAAGGCTCGAGGAAGAAGCCACAGGCTTAGTCTTTGGGGCCTTTTTTTATTGTGATTCTTTAGAGAAGATGGGAGAAAAGAGAAAAAAGCTCGAAGCTTTTCTTAAGTTCCTAAACTCTGGACGCAGAGTTCAACAAAGAAAAAAGAGTCTGATGAAGACTCTTGAAAAGACTGCTATCTTTTCATAGACATAGTGATCGGCTAAGATATGCGGTCCATATCTCGAGATCGATCAGCGCCAGACACGTGTCAGCGCACCCAGAACGCGAGTATCGCGTTTTAAGAAAGCCACGTCTCTTCATAATGTCAGCTTCACTAGACACGTGGTAGCACACCTAGAACGCGGGCCTCGCGCCTAACAGTACCGCGTCTCTTTAGAAAAGCGAAGCCCGCGTCTCCACTTCAAGGACCGCGTCTCTTTAGTAGTGTCAAGCTCGCATCTTGGAAAAACAAGAGAACTGTGTCTCCACTTCAACAGAGTTGCGCTCTTCGGCAAAGTGAGAGCTGCATCTCCACTTCAACAGAGTCGCGTCTCTTCGGCAAAGTGAGAGTTGCGTCTCCACTTAAGCAAAGCCGCGTCTCTTCGGGAAAGTGAGAGCGGCGTCTCCATTTTGATATTCGCGTCTCTCTAATGAATGAGAGTCACGTTTCTACTTCAGATGAGGTCGCGTCTCTAAGGCAACACAACACGACCTTTGGGTGCACAAGACTTGTGTTCAGTCTCTGCATCTGCAATTAGTTCAACAGTACACTACGAAAGTAACCTACTATTCTCCCGGTTCAATAGTACACCAACAACCAGCTCAGAGCACTGAGGAGGTCTGGACTGCGTATCTAGACACTCATGATAATCATCTCTGGTGGCTTCAAAGAATTTAACAGTACACTCACGAAGACCAAGATTCAGACAAGATCAAGCTACAGGTATCTCAAAAGATTGCCAGTCTAGTCTTGAGAGCTTGCTACCAAAAGAAAGTCCAAAGTGTTCCAAAACCTATCCCACTCAACTACAGAGTTTTAAAAATTTTTGAGGGGATTTTGTAAGCTGTCTAAAAATCACTGTATATATTTAGACGTAAGGATGATTAAAGCATTAAGGCAGTACCAAAACACGGAGTTCGAAACTCGCATTTCAACATCACTGCAAAGCCAAGAGGTGAGGCTCGAGCCCCACGTCTCAACATCACTGTAGTCCCAAAATGCAGGGCTCGACGCTTGCGTTTCAATACTACAGCAACGCTCAAACGTGGGGCTTGAGGCCCACGTCTCAACATCACTACAATAGCAAAACGCAGGGCTCCACGCCTGCATTTGAACATTACAACAGCGCCTAGACTCGAGGCCCGAGGCCCATGTGTAGCACCCCATACCCGGGATACGTACCCAGATACGTGTCCCAAAATTTTTTGACTATATTGTTCACTTTTCTTCTTGTATGTGTTTTTGAGTTGTGATTACTTATATTAATGAGTATCGGATCTGGATTCTCAGACCGAGAGTAAGCCCTGACCCGGACTGGGAACCCGATACCAGCCAGTAGCTCGATTTGACTATCTGGTAGTCCAATTTAACCGATTTCAGTTTTAGAGACTATTTTCTAATATTTTAGATTTTTCATGATTTTCTAAAATTTTCTAAAATTTTTCTGCAAAATCTCTAAACCGGTGTTGGTCGGCATTGCTGACTGATTCCCAGATTTTTTAATTTTCAAACAAAATTGAATTTTAAAAAACGGCTTTCACATGATTTCTTAGAATTTAATTTTCTATCTAAATATATTTTTTGAGATTTTTTTAAATTTATCAAAATTTGACCGATTCTGGTGTCGGCTGGTACCGTCGGAAGATTTCAAAATTTTTAATTTGAAAAATTCATCAAATTTCTCAAATCCAATTTCATCATGTATCTTAGAATAATATTTTCTATTTTTGAGAATTTTTTTGAACGATTCTGAAACAGTCAAATTTTCGCCCTATTTAAATAATAATATTATTTATCGACAACTTCTTTTCTTACTTTCTCCTTCTCTATTCCCCCACTTTATACTACCAGAAATTATAATAAATAAATAATTGAATAATAAAAATTTTAAACTATTTTATTTTCTTTTTTCTTAATTTTTTAATTTTTTCTTTTCTTTCTTTTTCTTTTCTTCACTTTGATTTTCCCCCACAATGTGGCCTTGCTCCCTGCCAAAGCTGCACGCCACCCGCCACCTATAGCAGTAGGGCTGCTGCCGCAGCCCTATCATCCCTCTAAATCATCTTTTCATTCCCTTCTCATCCTCTATTAAACCACCACACTACCATTCATTTCAAACAAAAATCCAAAATCAAAACTTCATCTCCTTCAACAAAACAACTCACTCACGCACCCACCCATGGCCACTGCCTCCACCTTCACCACCACCGCCGCCGGCCACTCCTAGGCCAGCCAACCAACTCCCTAATACCTCCTCTTCACACCACCATCTCCTTCAACCTCCAACAACCCTCCTCCTCCTCCAATTTCAACAAAAACCCATCACTCTTCTTCCTTCTCTTCTCCAAAATTCACTCTCATCTCCACCAAATTCTCCACTTCTACCACCCCATCATCATCTCCTCCTCGTCCTCTAACCCCCCAACACTACCAAATCATCACCACTACCACCACAACCACCACCACCATCATCTTCCACCACCACCAAAACAACGCAACAACAACCACATTCCACCACCACCAAAACAACGCAACAACAACCACAACAACAAAACAACCACCTCCCTCTCCCCCCGGCTGCACGCGCCCCCCCACCACCTTCGGCGGCGCGCCGCCGATGGTCGGCCGGCCGACGGCCACCTCCCCTCCCTCTCTTTTTTCTTTTCTTTTTTCTTTCTTTCTTCTTCATTTCTTTCTTTCTTTTTCCTTTCTTTTCCTAATATAACACTCATATTTCCCTCATTCCAAAAATACCCCTCCCCTCATTCCTTTATTACTTCACTATATTTACAACCCTATCTCCTTTCATTTTAATTCCTATTTTCCCTTTTAAAAACACCACATTTCTCTCTCTTTCTCTCTCTCTCTCCTTCCTATAACTTTCTCTCTCCTTTCTCTCCCCTCTCTCATTCCCTCTCTAATATTTATATAAATATTTATAATTATATATTTTAATATACAACTTTGGGCTAGTGGAATTCTCGTGCGGATCGCCGATTTTTCGGATTTTTTAACGGTATTTCACCCCGATTTCAGGCGAATGCTTATTATTAATTTAAAAATAATTACCCTTATATTTATAACATGATATTGACATGTGGATATTTTAATATGTCTAACACTTGCTACTGTAATTATTAGTACATAATTGCCATGCTATATTTGACACCGGTATTTGCCATGCTATATTTGACACCGATTATTGCCATATTAAATTTATACCGATATTTGCCATGCTATACTTGACCCGTGACATCTGACACCTGCACTCGGTATTTACACCGGTTCTCAGTATTTACACCGACAATTGGCATGTTAAACTTGATATATTATTTATGACTCTGGCACTCGGTATTTACACCGGCACTCGATATATAGACCCGGTACTTGATCTATGTCATACCTGACACCTGACTCTAACACCTGGTATATGACATGCTTTCATGTGGTACGAATACCTTGACCTGATATTGTACCACCTGATCGGATACTATAACACTTGACACCTGTATCTCTTTGCATATTCATGACTATCACTTTTACGGGGAATTGACATGGTTATTATATTATATACTCCTGAACTCCTGTACTCCTGTATACTTGAACCCCTGAAATAGGGAGGCTCCTAACATTACTCCTGATATTATACTCCTGTTGACCCCCGTAATAGGATAACCATGGATATTGGACTTTTGTGAATACCCCGTGAACATAATCATTTGAGACTCTGTTATATTTAAACAACTTACACCAGGATGAGGGTAATTGATAGGTATCGATATAGCTTCTGTGTTTATGGTGGCCATACATATGTTGTACGACTATTCCTGTTGGATTCGACCTGGAGGCCACCAGGCGTTTCCGAGGGGTGTACTGGCACACCTAACCCCTTGCCTGCCTGCCGGGTGTGCTATAATCCCATGGGTATATCCTGTGGGGAACGGTGACACTATATTCCTGTTCAGGCGTATACTAAGACCTTCGGGCATATAATAAGTCCCGGTGCCTAGCGTTACGTTCCGGCTCAGTACCGGATACTCCTGGACCGTTGTCCCGGGCATGCACGGGACCCATTCTAAACATGGTTCATCGTTCCCCATATATTTCCAATAACCAACCTTGCTCGGTTTGTATGCGGAAGTATATGGCACCGATCATATACCGAAACCTACAAATTGAACGAGTCTTAATAATAACTTGATAATTGACTTCACGCTACATGAATTTTAGTGTCGTGTTCATACTTGCTATTTATTGTAGTTACTCCATGCTTGCTAATTTGATTACATGACATTTAACCTACTACACTTGCTTTATTTCATGATTCACTATTTATTGTGATTATTCTATGCTTATTGATTTTTGTACATTATACTTGACATGAAGCACTTGCTATTATTTGTACTTGCCACTTGGCTTCTTTTTACACTCGCTGGGTTGCCCACTAACAACCCTGAATTTGTATGTTCAGATTTGATAGGTTGGACCGAGGTGGACCCATCAGCTGAGGACCAGGCCTACTTCGAGGAGCAGGCGGATTAGCCGTAGCTTCGTCCAATCTTTCCCCGCTTGCGAGATTCCCTTTCTAGCTTGTGAGTTCCATCTTTTGTACCTTGTACAGTCTATTTTTGTACTATTTGGTGATGTAATGTAATATTATGTCACAATCTTTGATGACTAAGTACTTGTACTATTTTGTATTAGAATGTATAATACCACGTATTTTCGCACTCTGATCCCTATATTGTGTTGTATTGATACTTAGCGTACATACGTGATGGTAGAATCGCCCTGCGTATGTACGTCGCAGTAGCGTCTCCGTACCCGCCGGATCGGGGTGCCACAGGTTGGTATCAGAGCCTAAGCTCTCACACCTTCAATACAGCCAGTCTGCAAATTAATATTGGGTTAATTTGTGGCTGTGTCACACGAGTCTTTGTTATACATTCCAATCACAAGTATGAAGTTATCTATTCTTTCCTTGAAATCCATCCCTTGATTTCTGAAATCTCATATTCTGTCATCTTTTCAATCAGCTCGAATATGGAGAGACGGGGGACACGTAACGGTCCTAACACTTCCCGTGAAGGTCCATACGGGGAGAACGACATGATGAGGATACTCCAGGGGATGATGAATAGCCAACAGCAGCAGACAGAGCTTTTACGACAAGGATTGCTGACTACACCCCGGGAGCAGAGGCCGGGTACTATATCAGATTTCAGGAGGTTGCAGCCGACAGAATTTTCGGGCACGGAGAAGCCCCTGGATGCAGAGCAGTGGTTGATCGACATGACCGATATTCTGAAGGATGCCAAAATTCCTGGTGAGAACCAGGTAGAAGTGGCCAAGATCAAGCTGAAAGATGTTGCGAGGACTT
The DNA here is from genome assembly GCA_038442645.1 of Agave tequilana. Taxonomy (NCBI): domain Eukaryota; kingdom Viridiplantae; phylum Streptophyta; class Magnoliopsida; order Asparagales; family Asparagaceae; genus Agave; species Agave tequilana. The sequence continues at coordinate 41,754 of JAVJIF010017095.1, forward strand.
GGTGGCTAGCCGAGGAGGCGAGGCTGGAGAAGCCTCTCTCTTGGGACCAGTTCTCGAAGGGCCTCTATGAGAGATTTTTCCCTGCAACAGCTCAGAAGGAGATGGAGGAGAGTTTATCAAGCTGTAGCAGTGGAATCGATCGGTGGATGAGTATGCTGCTGAATTTTTGAGACTTAGTCGGTTTGCACTGTATATGGTGGCCGACGAGGAAAAGAGAGCTAGTAGGTTTTAGCAAGGATTGAGGGTGGATATCCAGATGTTACTTATACCCTACTAGCTGAAGACGTACTCCCAAGTTCTTTCTATAGCTCGTAATGTGGAGCAGGGATTGGAGAAGAAGAGGAGAGTTGAGCTGCAGCACAAGTGATTGCTAAAATAAATGAAACAACTAATGAGTTTAAGAATGTACCGTGTAGCTTGTGGCTAACGGGTCGTGTCCACAAGGAGGGATGCGATGGAAGCTTTTCGATGAGTCGTTTAAAAACAAGGAATTTGTGTTCGTTTTTTAGGAAAAAGAGAATGGAAGGAAAAGAGATGAAAAAGAGAAATTTCAACTTTCAGAAAAGGATTTGGAGAAGGTGATTTTAAAAAGCTTAAGAGTTGTGATGTTGTTTTATAATAAGAAATCAAATATGGGCTTACTATCTTACTACTCAATTGTTCATTCTTCTCTTAAAATATTAAGTCCCTCAAGTTATCATTTGCAAAACTTAAAGTTAATTTTTTTAGAAAGCTTTAAGTAAAGCACATAAGATGCAGAAGAGTTGAGTCCTTTTTCTCCGAGAAAGAGTTGAAATCGGATATTAAAACATAAAGCGCGAAGAAGCAAGAATGAATTAAAAATGATTCACAAGAAGTTCAAGAAAGAATGGTGAATTCAACTATCCATACCCATCCTCATGTGCCTTCAAGAACACTTTCAAAAAGAAAGGCTTTTAAGGGAGGCATGCATATGAGTCATCGAGATTTTTTCTTTTAAAAATAGAAGAGAAGAAAACAAGAGAGAGTCGATAGCTAGCCCAGAAAACCTTTTAGTTATCCATGGAAAATAACAAAGCAAACATAAATATGCACAACATAACGAAACATGAGTGAAAGAAAAGGTGGCTTGCTTCTTGTATTGCTGTCACTTCAATCTTCGATTACAAGCTCTCAGTCCTCTCTCTCACAAGTTTTTAGACTGAACTACAAAGTAAACAACGAAATTACAACTTGTGTTCTAGCTAACAAAGAACCTAAATCCTAAGAAAATAAAAGCAAAATTTAATCCTAGTCTTCGCTACATTTTTCCTTGCTGAAAGAGGTATTTATAGCCAAAAACCTTGAAGATAGGATCCCGGGAAGGTTGGGGGAGCAAACGCTCCCCCAACAGCAATCAGTTGGCCGCGAAAACGCGGCTTGGGCCGCGTTTTCGCGGCCCTGGTGTGGCCAGGTGGCCACACCAAAAGGTGACAGCTTCCTGGTTTGAAGTATGGCTCGCATCTCCTGCTGGTTTTCTTGTTGCTGTTTCAACCGTTGACGAAAACAGCTTTTGATTTCTGGCTTCAATCGCTCGATTCAGGGAGGATTTTTCTTAACCTCTTGATATGCCAAGATATAGCCCAGATTTCTTCACTTCGAATTTATTCTGAATTAATTCAGAATAAAGTGGGCTTTTGGGCTTGTTCCTCTTTTATTTCTTTGAGCATTTGGGCCTACATTTAGCAAAGAAAAAAGACACTTATTAATATCATTTATTAGCAAACAAGTGTGGTAAAGTGACAACATAAATGCAATGTATGTGACAAATCAATAAGCCTATGAAGCGCCAGTTCCAGCAGGTGCACAGAGGGAATCAAGTCAGATCTTTTGGTGCCCCAGTAGCCAAGCGGCCATTTCAGCCTCCTTCCCAGCAGCTTGTGTGTGGGTACTATCAGAAGCCTGGACACAATCAGCGAAACTGTCGTATGGCCAATGAACTGTGTTTGGCATGCGGATCCGGTAACCACTCGGTGGGAGAGTGTCCATTCAAGTAGACCTGGAATGCAGCTCCAGCACCACCAACACTTCCAGCTTGAGCAGCTCCCCCAGCATTTTCAGCACCACCGATGAGGAGGAATCCAGGACCTACAGGCAGATGAGCTCCACTTCCTCCCCAGCGTCGGACTTTAGGTCAAGCTCAGAGGGGACCCAGGACCGGAGTAGGCCGTGGGAGAGGCCAGGCCTACAAGTTGACAGCAGAGGAAGCTGAGGCATCTGGAGAAGTAGTGGCAGGTACAATTTTGGTCCACTCAGTTCCAGTCTTATCACTCTGACTCTGGTGCATCACATTGCTTTATATCCAGTAGATTTACTGCTTTGCATTCTATACCCCTAGTATGTAAGGGTGACCAGTGGGAAATTAGTACGGGGAATGGGGTAGTCATTACTAATAAGATTTGCAAGGCGTGCAATCTGGAGTTATGTGGTAGGAAGTTAGAAGCCGACATGTTCGTACTGGACACTGGAGGGTACGATGTGATCCTAGGCATGACTTGGCTCAGCAAGTATCATGCGGTGATCGACTGTCGGAACAAGAAGGTGATCTTCATGATTTCATACCAACCGGAGTTTCAGTTCTTTGGAGAACGCAAGCCCCTAAGGAAGGAAGATCAACTGGATTGTGCCACTGCAGAAGATAAGAAGAAGACGGTGTCAGTGTGGAATGAATTCCTGGATGTATTTGGGAGATATCAGGACCTCCACCTGACAGAGTTGTGGAGTTCTCTATTGACCTTATTCCAGGAGCGACTCTCATCTCTAAAGCACCGTACCGGATGGCACCAACTAATTGGCTATATTGAAGGAGCAGCTACTGGAGTATTCGAGCAAGGGTCTGATTAAACTGAAGACTTCACCTTGGGGAGCACCAGTGTTGTTGGCAAATAAGGAGGATGGTGGCAAGAGGTTGTGTATTGATTATAGAGAGTTGAACAAAGTCACCATCAAGAACAAGTACCCTTTGCCGAGGATTGATAATCTCTTTGATCAACTTCATGGGGCTCAAGTGTTCTCGAAGTTAGATTTGTAGTCGGGGTACCATCAGTTGAAGGTGAAGAAGGAAGACATCCAGAAGACGGCATTTAGGACTCGCTATGGTCATTACGAGTTCTTGGTTATTCCCTTTGGAGTTACAAATGCTCCAGCAGTCTTTATGGACTTGATAAATAGAGTCTTCTCACCTTATCTGGATAAGTTTGTATTGGTGTTCATTGATGATATTTTGGTCTATTCCAAGAATGAAGAGGAGCATGCAGAGCATCTGAGGATTGTGCTACATACTCTCCGACTTGAGCAACTTCATGCCAAAGTTAGTAAGTGTGAGTTATGGCTGAAGAGTATGTTGGCCCAAAAGGTTACATTCTCTATTTGTTTAGAGTTTTGATGATAACAAAACAAATAAGAGCTAGTTAGTACTAATAAGTTTGTTCAAGATAAGTTTCAGGTTTGTACCATGTTTGGAAGCCATTGTTTAGCTATTGCAAGATCTTCTAGGTTCATAAAGTAAAGAAGTCTTATGGCACATCAAGGAAGGATCATAGAAGAGAAGGCTCTAGCAAGACTTTACATGGCTCAAGACTTCAAGATTGCTCAAGATAATTTATTAGTTTTGTTTCTAGCTTTTGTAGTTTTGTTAAAGAATAGTGATTAGGATTGAAGCTCTATATTCCAACACATATGTTTTTGCGCACATGCATTTCCTAGAAATATTCCCTATAAATATATACAAAATATTTTGATACAAAGACTTTTGTTTATAAACTCAACTTTAGGTATTATACATGTTTCATATCAAAAATATTTTATTTCATATCAAAATCCCCTTAAAATTTTGTTTCAATTTTAGCTTTTGGCCTGATCCGGTCGACCGTCCGGTCGACCGACCCTGTGCCAGGTAAAGCCGGCCGACCGACCCAGTCGACCGAGGTTCTGGCAGCAGTGTGTATCCGTGTGCATGTTTCATGGTCGACCGGCCGGACGACCGAGGTAGCCGTTTCAACCATAACAGCTAGTGTTTTAAACACGTTTTAAAACTGTGTTTTTCATTTTTAAATGTATTTAAGGGATATTTTATGGGTCAAAATCTTCCTTATTGACATTATATGTGTTTACCTTTTGATCCCTAGCCCTATCCTATAAATAGTGGTGATTAGGGTTATGTTTATACAAGAAAAACAACAATCAAGCTATATACAAAAGTTTCAAAGTCTTCAAAGTTTTCAAGAGAGTTTGGTCCTTGGTTTTCGTGCTGAAGATTCTCTCATCGCTGAAATTTTATTTTCTAAACTCTCTCTAGTTCATTTTCTTTTTCCACTTACACTATTTGAGCTTCAATTCTAACCATTACTCTACAGGGCTCTTGTAAGGGAAAGAGGCGTTTGCAAAAGATAGTTTGTGGTCTTTTGATCACTAAGAGAGAATTTGTACTTGAGATTGTGGAGTTGGGTACTCCGGTGTTTTTGTAACCTCTTTGAGAAGTTATAGTTGCTAGAAATCCTTCTGGGTGAAGGCGGGGACGTAGAGCTGGGTGCTCGAACCTCAGAAAAATTCTTCGTGTTTGCGTTTGGTTTACTTGTTCTTACTTGCTCTTAATTCTTGCTAACTTTATATTCATCGCTTTATCTACTTGCTTCACATTTTCTTTGCAACATTGTACTTGCTCTTCGTTTTCATAGTTATATTCTCTTGTTGCATCAAATTTTTTTTATTGTGCATTGATTAGCATAATCACCTATTCACCCCCCTCTAGGTGATTTTCAATTGGTATCAGAGCTTGGACTCTAGGTTTGGCTTAACATCCTTAGAGAGATCCTTAAAAATTTGCTAATCAACATTTGCATTCTTTCATTCATACACTAGTAAACATGGCCGATAACATCAAAACCCCTCCTAAATTTGATGGACTTAATTTCCCTATTTGGAAGGTTAGGATGACTATCTTTTTACAATCTTTAGGTAGCTTAGTTGCAAAAGCCTTGACCAAACCCTCTGTTAGACTCGATAGTGATGAAAGCACATGGTCTGACTTTACCTTTAGAGAATATGAGGCTAATTCAAAGGCCCAAAACTCCTTCCTAACCGCCTTGAATGAGGATGACCTTACACGGGTAATACATTGCCAATCCGCCTATGAGATTTGGCAACATTTGTTAGTCACACACGAGGGGACTTCACAAGTTAAGAGAGCTAAGATAGATCTCTTAAGGTCCCAATATGAATCTTTTAAAATGATTGATGATGAAACCATTGATTGCATGATTACAAGGTTTACTAAAATCACCAATGCTCTTTCTTCTTTAGGTGATGATATTTCCAATGACCAAAAGGTGCGAAAAGTGATTCGGGCTCTTCCTTCATCATGGGAGATAAAGGCCACCACCTTGAAAGAATTGAACGACAAGGATGAAATGGACCTCATGAGTCTCATCGGGAACTTAAAGACCCATGAGATGGAAAAGAAGGCAAGAGAAGAGGCCGCTCCGCTAAAGAAGAAGTCCATAGCATTCAAATCATCATCCACTCTTGAGGATGATGAAGAAGATGAAGAAGAAGATGAGGAGCTCTCCCTTCTTGTGCGAAACGTCAAAAGGATGTACCGGAAGAACAAGCTCAACTTCCGAAGAAAATTTGAAGGTAAAGAGGAGAGAAGAATTATTTGCTACAATTGCCAAAAACCCGGACATATCATGGCTGATTGCCCGGATTTCAAGAAGAAGATGACTTCCTCCTTCAAGCCAAAGAAGCCGGTCGAAAAGAAAGCCTATAAAGCCACATGGGATTCGGAAAGCGAATCTGAAGACGAGGTAGACACGGCAAACATGTGTTTCATGGCAAACACACCAAAGGTAACCCCACAACCTCTTGATGAAGATGATGAATTATCTAAAGAAGTTATTGTACATGCTTTTGTTGAACTCTCCGAAACATATCATAATAAAAAGATTGAGTGTTCAAAATTGGAAAAGGAAGTTGCTTTTCTTAAAAATCAACTTGCTATGGTTTCTAAAGAAAAGGATGAAATTTCTTCCAATCTCATTTCTATCCAAGAAAAATTTAGTGCTTATAAAGTTGCTTGCAAAGCAAAATTTCCTAAGATTGATGAAAAAGAAATTTCTTCTTTAAAAACTAAAATGGTTGATTTTGAGAAGGTTTTGAAAGATTGTGCTTTTAACACAAAGAAACTTGAAGAAAAGTTTTCTAAAAAGCACACTTCTCATGTTAAAGATTCTCATGTAAAGATTTCTCATGCTCACACTTTACACAACACTCATGTTAAATCCACACATGCTCACAAGTCTCACACACACTATGCTTTTAAATATGGTAGAGTGTATAGATGTACTTATTGTGGTAAGAATGGACATTTGGCTAAGTTTTGTTATGACCAAGTAAATAGATCAAATAATCTTGTTTGGGTTCATGGCACTAACCCTTTAGGACCCAAGAAAAAGTGGGTACCAAAATCAAGTCCTAAGCTATTTGATGTAGGTACACACCAAGGCTCCAAGACGTAAGGAGCGGTGGTACCTTGATAGTGGTTGTTCGAGACACATGACATGGGATATCAACAACTTTACAACCCTATCAAGGTACATGGAAGGTGGCACCGTCACCTTCGGGGATGACTCCAAGGGTACTATCATCGGTATAGGTAACATTCAAATTGGTGCATCTCCTATTATAGAAAATGTTGTTCTTGTTGATGGTTTAAAACATAACTTGCTTAGTATAAGTCAACTTTGTGATCGTGGACTTAAAGTTGTTTTTGATGACTCTTCCTGCAAGATTTTTGATTGCAAAATCAATGATTGTATTCTCACCGGATTTCGTGATGATAATGTTTATATCATTGACATGCTTAATTTGGATTGTTCTACTAAATGCTTGAATGTTTTTGATGAAAATTCTTGGCTTTGGCATAGAAGATTAGGACATGCATCTTTTGAACATCTTTCTAGGATTAATTCTAAGGAATTGGTGAAGGGTATTCCTTACTTGAAATTTGAGAAAGACCGCATTTGTAGTGCGTGCTAACGTGAGAAACAAACCAAGTCTTCCTTCAAACCAATCAAGGATATCATGTCAACAAGGCCATTAGAATTAATTCATATGGATCTTTTTGGACCAACTAAAACTAAAAGCTTAAATGGCAGTAGATATGCATTTGTTTTAGTTGATGATTTTTCCCGATTTACTTGGGTTTTCTTTTTGGAAAATAAAGATCAAACTTTTTCTCATTTCAAGATTTTTCAAAAAAGGGTTGAAAAAAAAAAGGTTTTTTGATTTTGAAGATAAGGAGTGATAGAGGAGGTGAGTTTGTTAACCAACTCTTCATGACTTATTGTGATGAAAAAGGGAATTAAGCATGAAATGTCATGTCCTAGAACTCCACAACAAAATGGAGTTGTAGAAAGGAAAAATAGAACACTTCAAGAGATGGCTAGGACAATGATAAGTGAATATGACCTCCCTCAATATCTATGGGCCGAGGCCGTAAACACCGCATGCTACATATCAAATCGTATTTATTTGTGTAAAAATTCTTCCAAAACATCTTTTGAAATGTATCATTCTAGAAAACCTAATGTTTCATATTTCAAAGTTTTTGGATGCAAGTGTTTTGTTTTGAATACTAGAGATAACTTGGGTAAATTTGATGCTAAGGCTTATGAAGCTATTTTTGTTGGATATTCTTCTACTAGTAAAGCTTATAGAGTATTCAATAGATCTTCCCTTACCATTGAAGAATCCATGCATGTTAAATTTGATGAATCTAATGTGGTTGTTGAGAATGTTGTAGAAATTGACCCATTAGGTGAAGACATGGAGAGACTATCCTTGAAGGACTCACCCACTCAAGATGAAAAGCAAGAATCCATTGGTGATGTTCATAAGGACGAAGTAAAAGATTCTCAACCACTTCCTAAAGATTGGAGATACGCTACAAATCACCCCAAGGAACTCATTATAGGTGATGTATCTAAGGGGGTAACAACTCGCTCCAAGCTCCATGACTTATGTGGTAACTTTGCATTCATTTCTCATTTTGAACCCAAAAGCATTCTCGAAGCCGAGACGGACTCATATTGGTTGCTAGCCATGCAAGAGGAACTCAATCAATTTGAGCGCAACCAAGTTTGACATCTTGTTCCTAGGCCCCACGATAGACCAATAATTGGTACTAAGTAGATCTTTAGAAATAAGTTGGATGAGTCAGGTAATGTCATTAGGAATAAAGCTAGGTTAGTGGCCCAAGGTTACACTCAAGTTGAAGGAATTGACTTTGAGGAGACCTTTGCACCCGTAGCACGGCTTGAAGCCATACGGATAACACTAGCTTTTGCATCTTTTAAAAATTTTAAACTCTTTCAAATGGATGTGAAAAGTGCATTTTTAAATGGTTTTATAAATGAAGAAGTTTATGTTGAACAACCTCCCGGTTTTGTTGATCATGTTCATCCAAATTTTGTTTTTAAACTTGATAAAGCTTTGTACGGATTGAAACAAGCTCCAAGAGCTTGGTATGAAAGGCTTTCTAGTTTTCTCATTTCAAATGATTTTGTTAAAGGCAAAGTAGGTACAACTCTTTTTACTAAGCATGTTGATAATGACATTTTAATTGTGCAAATTTATGTTGATGATATAATCTTTGGTTCTACTAATGAGTTTTTATGCAAGGAGTTTGAAAAGGTTATGCAAAGTGAGTTTGAAATGTCTTCCATGGGTGAATTAAATTTCTTCCTTGGACTCCAAATCAAGCAATTGCAAGATGGAAATTTCATATGTCAAGCCAAGTATGCAAAGGAACTCGTAAAGAAGTTTGGACTTGAAAGCTCAAAAGTTTGCAACACTCCCATGGCAACTACAACCAAGCTTTATAAGGATGAACAAGGTAAAAATGTTGATATTAAATTGTATAGAAGCATGATAGGTAGTCTTTTGTATTTGACGGCAAGTAGGCCGAACATAATGTTTAGTGTGTGTCTTTGTGCTAGATTCCAATCGTGTCCTAAAGAGTCCCATCTTATTGCGGTAAAACGCATTATTCGTTATATTAAGGGCACAATTGGAATGGGTCTATGGTATCCGAAAACAGGAGATTTTTCAATGACAAGTTATTCGGATGCTGACTATGCGATTTGTAGAGTAGATAGAAAGAGTACTAGTGGGACATGTCAATTTCTTGGTAATTGTCTTGTTTCATGGTCCTCTAAGAAATAAAATTCCGTAGCTCTATCAACCGCCGAGGCGGAGTATGTTGCAGCGGGGGCTTGTTGTGCACAAGTCCTTTGGATGAAACATACTCTCCTTGATTATGATTTGCATTATGATCATATAAATTTTTTTTTAATAATACTAGTACTATTCATATGACCAAAAATGCAAATCAACATAGTAAGACCAAGCACATTGAGATTAGGTATCACTTTCTTAGAGATCATTTTGAGAAAGGTGATATAGATATTGATTATGTTTCAACGGATTTGCAACTTGCCGATATTTTACTAAACCACTTGATTTTGCTAAATTCTCCTTTATTTGTGGTGAACTAAATATTTGTGTTATTGACTAAAAGTTTTTATCCTTTTTGATGTATGACAAAAAGGGGGAGAATAAGGTGTGAACAGGTTTGAGTTTGTATTGTTTTTGTTATAACAATAAGTTTGTATTGTTTTTGTTTTTACCAAGTGTTTTTGATTTTCTTGTATTTACCGTTTAAGTGTTTTATACCTTTAGTTTCATGGTTTTTGCTTGCATATTGCATTTTTTTTAATTGTTTAATATAGCATAATTTGAGGGGGAGCTTAGACCTCTCCTTTATTTTTAACATAGCCTATTTGTTTTGTCATCATCAAAAAGGAGGAGATTGTTGGCCCAAAAGGTTACACTCTCCATTTGTTTAGAGTTTTGATAATAACAAAACAAATAAGAGCTAGTTGGTACTAATAAGTTTGTTCAAGATAAGTTTCAGGTTTGTACCATGTTTGGAAGCCATTGTTTAGCTATTGCAAGATCTTCTAGGTTCATAAAGTAAAGAAGTCTTATGGCACATCAAGGAAGGATCATAGAAGAGAAGGCTCTAGCAAGACTTTACATGGCTCAAGACTTCAAGATTGCTCAAGATAATTTATTAGTTTTGTTTCTAGGTTTTGTAGTTTTGTTAAAGAATAGTGATTAGGATTGAAGCTCTATATTCCAACACACATGTTTTTGCGCACATGTATTTCCTAAATATTCCCTATAAATATATACAAAATATTTTGATACAAAGACTTTTGTTTATAAACTCAACTTTAGGTATTATACATGTTTCATATCAAAAATATTTTATTTCATATCAAAATCCCCTTAAAATTTTGTTTCAATTTCAGCTTTTGGCCTGATCCGGTCGACCGTCCGGTCAACCGACCCTGTGCCAGGTAAAGCCGGCCGACCGACCCAGTCGATCGAGGTTCTGGCAGCAGTGTGTATCCATGTGCATGTTTCACGGTCGACCGGCCGGCCGACCGAGGTAGCCGTTTCAGCCATAACAGCTAGTGTTTTAAACACGTTTTAAAACTGTATTTTTCGTTTTTAAACGTATTTAAGGGATATTTTATGGGTCAAAATCTTCCTTATTGACATTATATGTGTTTACCTTTTGATCCCTAGCCCTATCCTATAAATAGTGGTGATTAGGGTTATGTTTATACAAGAAAAACAACAATCAAGCTATATACAAAAGTTTCAAAGTCTTCAAAAGTTTTCAAGAGAGTTTGGTCCTTGGTTTTTGTGCTGAAGATTCTCTCATCGCTGAAGTTTTATTTTCTAAACTCTCTCTAGTTCATTTTCTTTTTCCACTTACACTATTTGAGCTTCAATTCTAACCATTACTCTACAGGGCTCTTGTAAGGGAAAGAGGCGTTTGCAAAAGATAGTTTGTGGTCTTTTGATCACTAAGAGAGAATTTGTACTTGAGATTGTGGAGTTGGGTACTCCTGTGTTTTTGTAACCTCTTTGTGAAGTTATAGTTGCTAGAAATCCTTCTAGGTGAAGGCGGGGACGTAGAGCTGGGTGCTTGAACCTCGGAAAAATTCTTCGTGTTTGCGTTTGGTTTACTTGTTCTTACTTGCTCTTAATTCTTGCTAACTTTATATTCATCGCTTTATCGACTTGCTTCACATTTTCTTTGCAACATTGTACTTGCTCTTCATTTTCATAGTTATATTCTCTTGTTGCATCAAATTTTTTTTATTGTGCATTGATTAGCATAATCACCTATTCACCCCCCTAGGTGATTTTCAGAGTATAGCATTCTTGGGCCATGTTGTCTCTCAGGAAGGAATCTCGGTGGATCCCAGTAAGATTCAGGCGGTGAAGGATTGGCTGACTCCGAAGTCCGTGACAGAGATCAGGAGCTTCATCGGACTAGCTGGATATTATCGAAGGTTCGTGCAGGACTTGTCAAAGATTGTATCTCCATTGACCAAGCTTACCAGGAAGGGAGAGAAGTATATATGGACTGAGGAGTGTGCGTCTGCTTTTGAGGAGTTGAAAAACAAGTTGATTTCGGCTCCAATCTTGAAGACGCCCTCAGGGACAAGAGGAATGGTTGTGTACAGTGATGCCTCAGGGAAGGGTCGTGGATGCGTATTGATGCAGCATGGACATGTGGTGGCTTATGCATCCAAACAGTTAAGACCTCATGAGAAGAACTACCCAACTCATGATCTAGAGCTGGCAGCTGTGATCTTTGCATTGAAGATATGGAGGCATTACCTGCTTGGTGACCGAGTGTTGATTTACATTGATCACAAGAGTCTGAAGTCTATTTTCACTCAGAAGGAGTTGAATATGAGGCAGAGGCGATGACTTGAGTTGATGGCAGATTATGATATAGATCTGCAATACCATCCTGGCAAGTTTAATGTTGTGCCGGATGCCCTGAGTAGAAGACCTGAAGCCAATATGGTTATGTTGCACACTCAGCAGGAGGAGTTACTCAAGGAGATGAGGCGGCTAGATTTGATGATGATTCGAAGGACCAGTGGATCCATGCAGTTGATGGCATTTCAGATCCAGCCGACATTAATGGAGGAGATCAGAGAAGCTCAGTGAGAAGATCCCAGATTGCTGAAGTTTAGAGAGCAAGTGGAAGCAAGGCTGAGGTCAGATATTTGCATACATCCTGATGGTGCACTCTATTTCAGGAACAAAATTTGTGTGCCTCAAGGGGAGATTAGATAGAAGATCTTAGCTGAAGCCCACAGCTCAGCTTATTCTATACACCCTGGAGGAACTAAGATGTATCAGGATCTGAAGCAACATTTCTGGTGGAATGCGATGAAGAGAAAAATTGCACAATATGTGACGAAGTGTCTAGTGTGTCAGCAAGTGAAGGCTGAACACCAGAGACCAGCTGGATTACTACAGCCTTTGCCAATACCAGAATGGAAGTGGGAGCATGTTACTATGAATTTTGTCATCGTTCTACCCTGCAGTACAAAGGGGAACAATGCAGTATGGGTAGTTGTTGACCATCTCACTAAGTCAGCACATTTCATACCCTTCAGAGTGGGACAATCTATGGAGCTTCTAGCAGACAAGTACATGAGGGAGATTGTTCGACTGCATGGAGTTCCTGTGAGTATCGTGTCGAACAGGGACACGAGGTTTAGATCTCGCTTCTGGGAGAGCCTTCAAGAGAGTCTGGGAACCCGTCTGAAGTTCAGCACATCTTATCATCCAGAGACAGACGGGCAGTCCGAACGGACCATTTAGATCCTAGAAGACATGTTGAGGGCTTGTATGATAGACTTCAAGGGATCGTGGGAAGACCATCTACATTTGGCAGAGTTTTCCTACAATAACAGCTATCAGGCGAGCATCAAGATGGCTCCATTCGAAGCCCTATACGGCAGGAGATGCAGATCACCATTGTATTGGGAAGAGGTTGGTGAGAGAAGACATTTGGGGCCGGATGTGATAGTACAGGCAGTGGACAAGATCAGGACCATCCAAGAGCACCTTCGTACAGCCCAGGACAGACAGAAGAGTTGGGTAAATTCCAATAGAAGACCGTTGGAGTTCGAGATGGGAGAGCATGTGTTTCTGAAGATATCTCCGATCAAGGGAGTGATCACATTTGATGCACGTAGGAAGCTGAGTCCGAGGCACATAGGCCCGTTTGAGATATTGGATCGAGTGGGAGAAGTGGCCTACAGATTGGAACTGCCTCCATCACTGGAAGGAGTGCACAATGTGTTCCATGTGTCACAGCTGAGGAGATACATCAGGGATGAGAGTCATGTATTGGATTATTCAGAGTTGGAGCTGCAGCCAGATTTGTCATATACTGAGCAACCAATTGCTATTGTGGACAGAAGTGTCAAGACCCTGAAGAACCGGACCATCCCGTTGGTGCTTGCTTCATGGACAGGCATAGTCCGGGAGAAGCAACTTAGGGCGGGAAGACGTCATTTGTGACCGTTACCCGCATCTGTTCGAGCCTTGAGTGGTAATTTTCTTATGTATTTCATCTCTTTTCTTATCAATTCTTTATATTCCATGTTCATCTCTTTTCTTATAGAAATTTCGACGACGAAATTTTTGTTAGGTGGGTAGATTGTAGCACCCCGTACCCGGGATACGTACTCAGATACGTGTCCCAAATTTTTTTGACCATATTGTTCAGTTTTCTTCCTGTATGTATTTTTGAGTTGTGATTACTTATATTATTGAGTATCAGATCTGGATTCTCAGTCCGAGAGTAAGCCCTGACCCGGGCTGGGAACCCGATACCAGCCAGTAGCCCGAGTTGACTTTTTGGTAGTCCAATTTAACCGATTTTAGTTTCAGAGACTGTTTCCTAATATTTTAAATTTTTCATGATTTTCTGAAATTTTCAAAAAATTTTCTGCAAAATCTCTATAACCGGTGTCGGTCGGCATCGTTGACCGATTCACAGATTTTTAATTTTCAAATGGAATTGAATTTTCAATAACGACTTTCACATTACTTCTTAGAATTTCATTTTCTATCTAAATATATTTTTTGGGATTTTTTTAAATTTATCAAAATTTGACCAATTCTGGTGTCAGCCGGTATCGCCAGAAAATTTCAAGATTTTTAATTTGAAAACTATATTGAATTTCTCAAATCTGATTTCACCTTGTATCTTAAAATAATATTTGCTATTTTTGAGAATTTTTTGAACGATTCTGAAACAGTCAAATTTTCGCCCTATTTAAATAATAATATTATTTACCGACAATTTCTTTTCTTACTTTTTCCTTCTCTATTCCTCCACTTTATACTACCAGAAATTATTATAAATAAATTAGTTAATAATAAAAATTTTAAACTATTTTATTTTCTTTATTTTCTTATTTTTCTTTAATTTTTTTCTTTTTCTTTCTTTTTTTTTATTTTGATTTTCCCCCACAATGTGGCCTTGCTCCCTACCAAAGCCGCTCGCTGCCCGCCACCTACAGCAGTAGGGCTGCTGCCGCAGCCCTATTATCCCCCTAAACCATCTTTTCATTCCCTTCTCATCCTCTATTAAACCACCAGACTACCATTCATTTTAAACAAAAATTCAAAATCAAAACTTCATCTCCTTCAACAAAACAACCCACTCACGCACCCACCCATGGCCGCCGCCTCCACCTTCACCACCACCGCCGCCGGCCACTCCTATGCCTGCCAACCAACTCCCCAACACCTCCTCTTCACACCACCACCTCCTTCAACCTCCAACAACCCTCCTCCTCAAATTTCAACAAAAACCCATTACTCTTCTTCCTTCTCTTCTCCAAAATTCACTCTCATCACCACCAAATTCTCCACTTCTACCACCCCATCATCATCTCCTCCTCCTCTCTAACCCCCCAACACCACCAAATCATCACCACTACCACCACAACCACCACCACCACCATTTTCCACCACCACCAAAACAACCTAACAACAACCATAACAACAAAACAACCACCTCCCTCTCCCCCTGGCCGCGCGTGCCACCCCCACCATCTCCGGCGGCGCGCCGCCGCCGCCGCCAGGCCTCCGGCGGCCGGCCGGCCGACGGCCACCTCCCCTCCCTCTCTTTTTTTCTTTTCTTCTTTCTTTCTTTCTTCTTCATTTCTTTCTTTCTTTTTCCTTTCTTTTCCCTAATATAACACTCATATTTTCCTCATTCCAAAAATACCCCTCTCCTCATTCCCTTATTACTTCACTATATTTACAACCCTACCCTCTTTCATTTTAATTCCTATTTTCCCTTTTAAAAACACCACATTTCTCTCTCTTTCTCTCTCTCCTTCCTACAATTTTCTCTCTCCTCTCTCTCTTCTCTCTCATTCCCTCTCTAATATTTATATAAATATTTATAATTATATATTTTAATATACAACTTCGGGCTAGTGAAATTCTCGTGAGGATCGCCGATTTTTCGGATTTTTTAAACCGGTATTTCACCCTGGTTTCAGGAGAGTGCTTATTGCTAATTTAAAAATAATTACCCTTGTATTTATAACATGATATTGACATGTGGATATTTTAATATGCCACTTGCTATTGTAATTTTGACACCGGTATTTGCCATGCTATATTTGACACCGGTATTTTCCATGCTATATTTGACACAATTATTGACATGCTATACTTGATACCGACATTTGCCATGCTATACTTGACCCGTGACATCTGACACTTGCACTCGGTATTTACACCGGTTCTCAGTATTTACACCGACACTTGGCATGTTACACTTGATATATTATTTATGACTCCTGCACTCGTTATTTACACCGGCACTCGATATATAGACCCGGTACTTGATCTATGTCATACCTTACACCTGACTCTAACACCCGGTATATGACATGCTTTCATGTGGTACGAATACCTTGACCTGATATTGTACCACCTGATCGGATACTATAACACTTGACACCTGTATCTCTTTGCATATTCATGACTATCACTTTTTCGGGGAATTGACATGGTTATTATATATATACTCCTGAACTCCTGTACTCCTGTATACTTGAACCCTTGAAATAGGGAGGCTTCTGACATTACTCATGATATTATACTCCCGTTGACCCCCGTAATAGGATAACCATGGATATTGGACTTTTGTGAATACCCCGTGAACATAATTATTTGAGACTCTGTTATATTTAAACAACTTACACCAGGATGGGGGAAATTGATGGGTATCGATATAGCTTCTGTGTTTATGGTGGCCATACATATGTTGTACAACTATTCTTGTTGGATTCGATCTGGAGGCCACCAGGCGTTTCCTAGGGGTGTACTGGCACCCCTACCCCCTTACCTGCATGCGGGTGTGCTATAATCCCCTGGGTATATCCTGTGGGGAATGGTGACACTCTATTCCTTTTCGGGCGTATACTAAGACCTTCGGGCATATAGTAAGTCCCGGTGCCTAGCGGTACGTTCTGGCTCAGTACCGAATACTCTTGGACCGTTGTCCCGGGCATGCACGGGACCCATTCTAAACATGGTTCGTCGTTCCCCATTAATTTCTAATAACCAACCTCGCTCGGCTTGTATGCGGAAGTATATGGCACCTATCATATACCGAAACATACAAATTGAACGAGTCTTAATAATTACTTAATAATTGACTTCACGCTACATGAATTTTAGCGTCGTGTTCATACTTGCCATTTATTGTATTTACTCCATGCTTGCTAATTTGATTACATGACATTTAACCTGCTACACTTGCTTTATTTCATGATTCACTATTTATTGTGATTATTCCATGTTTATTGATTTTGGTACATTATACTTGACATGATGCACTTGCTATTATTTGTACTTGCCACTTGGCTTCTTTTTGCACTCGCTGGGTTGCCCACTAACAACCCTGAATTTGTATGTTCAGATTTGACAGGTTGGACCGAGGTGGACCCATCAGCTGAGGACCAGGCCTACTTCGAGGAGCAGGTGGATCAGCCATAGCTTCGCCCAGTCTTTCCCCGCTCGCGAGATTCCCTTTCCAGCTCGTGAGTTCCATCTTTTGTACCTTGTACAGTCTACTTTTGTACTATCTGGTGATGTAATGTAATATTATGTCACAATCTGTGATGACTAAGTACTTGTACTATTTTGTATTGGTATGTATAATACCACGTATTTCTGCACTCTGATCCCTATATTGTGTTGTATTGATGCTTAGCGTACATACGTGATGGTAGCATCGCCCTGCGTATGTACGTCGCAGTGGCGTCTCCGTACCCGCCAGATCGGGGCGCCACACCGTGTCTCAACATCACTATAGTAGCAAAATGTAGGGCTTGACGCCTGCGTTTCAACACTACAACAGCTCCTAGACACAAAGCTCGAGTCCCGCATCCAATAACAAGCCAATGAGGAAACACAGAGTTCAAGGTCCGCATTATCTCAATGGCCAAACGCAAAGCTCAAGCCCGCGTTCCAACTGCAATTGAGCCCTGCATCTCTGTTATAACTACCTTCATTACTGGGTCAAATACTGCCCACGTAATGAGGGGAGTTAACTCCATTATGGAGTGTTTTTAGGGACAATTTTACCCCTAAAACCCCCTATAAATAGCTCAGTTTGCTATTGAAGAGGGGTCAGATATTTTCAGCTGAGGAATATTGGCTTCACAAAGAGTCTAACTCTTCTACACAAACTTGCTGAGTTCAAGTTTTTTTTCAAATTTTGATAGGAGCAAGATAAGTTCTGAAGAAGCTTGACGTTCACCCGGCCAACGGAAAACAAGATTCACTTTTCACCACCACGCAAAGGACCCAACATTAAACAAAGAGAAGATTTGAGCTTGAACATCTCCTCTCTCTTGTAATTGGAATTTGATTTGTTGTAATCTTTCATTGGATTCAAGAAAATTTTACGGTACTTTCAAACTTCCCGGCCTATACAGTGGGTTGAGTTGAAACGCGGAGCTCACAGGCTCGCATGTTAAGTTGAAGACGCGGAGCTGCGCAAGCTCGCGTATTGAGATGAAAACGTTGAGCTACACAGGCTCGTGTTTTGAGTAGTGTGACTGTCGCGTTTAGCACAGAATGCGACCCTCGCGTCTGTCGTTAATGAAGTGCGACATCTGCGTTTGAGTTAAAATGCGACTCTCGTGTTTGTTGACACTCTAAAAAAGACAAGATTCTAATTGGCCTGAATAATGTCTAAACTTGTTGACATTTACAAAAGACAAGTGAAAGATAGGCTGATTGGTCCAAACAATGTCTAAATTTGTTGACATTTACAAAAGACAAGCAATAGACAAGCTGACGACCAGTTCTGTACTTGTTGACATTTACAAATGACAAGCAACAGATAAGCTGACGACCAGTTTTCACCCATCTCCGAGGGACAAGGAAGAAACTTGGACTCTACTGATCAGACAGTAAGCCCAGATTGTCTCTAAACAGACCTCAGCAGGTCTAAGATGCTAGCGCTTAGCATCACATGAGCCCAAAGAGATAGCCTCGCTTGAGAGGCTAAGATCATCCAACTTCGCCTTGAAGCTTGAAGCCATTCACAGCTCCGCCAGGAAGCTAACTTATAGCTTCGCCTGAAGTGCTCAGTTAACTCCACAGAGAGAGTTAGCTTCGCTTGAAGCCACACATAACCGCGCAGAAGAATGTTCGGTAGCTTCACCATAGACGATATCTAGCTCCGCTGAAGAGCCGTCTTATGACTTCGCCACATGCGCTTTCCAGCTTCGCTGTGAGCTTGACGCGGGCAGCGCCGCTGCGGGTCTGCTATGGTCAACCTTTGGCCAATTAAATCTTCAGATGAGATCAAATCTATTCAAGATCAAGATAAAATCCAATCAAGATCAAATCTGAGATTAAATTTGGCAGTTGATTGCCATAATTTCTTGACTCTCCTAAAACGAGTAAGAGGATCAGGGGAGATCTTCCAACTATATGGAAAGAATCAAAACAGATCAAGAGGATCAACCAACCTGCTACTTCTAGCTTCGCAGAAGCTGATTCTAGCCTCGCAGCAAGGCTACTTTTCAGATTTAAACAGATTTGATTCAATCTGTTTCTATATTTTCAAGGGACGATTATACCCTTGCTCTCCCTATAAATAACCCACCAGGGGCACAAGGAGAGAGGCGCGCGCACAAAGACCTCCCACACACGCAAAGACTTCTTCTGGCAGACTTCTCAAGAGGACGCACCGCGCGTACAAACAGAGATCTATTCTCTTGAATTCAGAGACTTTTAGAGAACTGCTTCTCTAATCAGGGCGCTAATACCCTAATACCTTCTTCTCAAGGAATCTCCGAAACCAGGCGAGAAGGAATTCCTAAGCGAAGGCGGTTTTGAGAAACAACAAGAGGGTTCTACCAACCTTCTGTTCTCTGATTCCCCGAACCAGGGGAGAAGGGAATCTCATCGCTCGCATCGTCAAAGGGACAAAGTGGTCGCGCACTGACCAGACTCCTATCGGCACACTTCTCCAGAATCTCTGAGGAGATCTACTTGTAATCTTTTGTATTACTTGTAATTTAGCTCCTCAACTTTTTTTTTGTATGTTTTCCCTTTTGCAAATCAATGGAAAACAAGATGGCGACTCCGCTGGGGAACGAATTCTCCACTACTAAGAATCAAGTGTTGCAATGCGACGAACAGACCTTCGGGTCTATCTCTGAATTCGGGAAAGTCAGTTCAGCCAGAGCCTCTCTGGCTAAATCTTCAATGCAAGTCTCTGCGGAGACAGATAAGGCTCCCTGCGAGCCAACTGCGGTTCTCTGGCGCAATAAGGAAGCACGCCCGCTGTCCAAGTCCACTACTTTCAAAAACCTGATCGTTCACTTCGACCAAGAAAAATTTGAAGAAGTCCTCTCTAGGGTGGTCTAATGCTTCATGCATGGAAGCATAGAAAGGTCTCATGATTAAGGTTTCAGAACAGAAATCAGGAGCAGAATTCTGCCAACACCCCTCAGCCTCGCGTGTGGCTAGTCAGGTTCCTTGCGAACCTAAGTCTCCCTTGTCAAAGCAAATGTGGAGGCCAAAACAGAAGGCTCTGGGCAAAGCCTCAGGCGTAGCTACGCCAGAAGTGCATTTCTCGCGCGAAGAAAAAGGCAAGATGCCTGCCTGCTCCAACAATATTTTTAGCCGCGAAGATATAAGGGCGACAGTACCTTCGCCCAATTCAAGTTCAGTAACGCCTCGCGCCAGCCTCGTTCTCACGAGCGAAACTACTGTACCAAACCATACGTGCGACATCCATAGCCGCGAAGCCCAAGTCAAAGTACAACAGCGTGCTTCGTTCTCTCTTCACAGCGGAGTTAAGGGATTGTCCCTAAGTGCTGATAGCGTTGCTTATGCAGCTTCAGCGCCCAAGGGCGTTTCCAAAGCTTTTAGCCGCGAGGTTCGAACTGAAGCACTATCTAAGGCCAATCGCCTTCGCAGTAGCACAGCGGATAAAGCACCACGGCGTGCTCCGCCCTCTGGTTCGTCAAGCGCTAAGCTCATGCCTTGTGGCGGAGCTAAGGGATTATCCCTAAGTGCTGATAGCGTTGCTTATGCAGCTTCAGCACCCAAGGGCATTTCCAAGGTTCTTAATTACGAAGCTAGAATTCAAGCACTACTCTGTGCTAATCCCCTCTGCGGTGATAAAAGGAGCAGGACATCGTCCTATGCGCGATCTAAAAAAGCTTCTGCGCTGGATCGTTTAGGCCCAACTGGGTCTGACTTGCGGGAATTCTTGACGAACAAACGGAAGTCGGAACCTTTTCGAACTACTTCCCCCTGTTCTCAATAAGTGGGATGTCAGCTGATGATACTCCACTCGGTCCATTGCCGGCTGGGACCAATCCCCGCCACTTCTCCAGGCCGATGATCAGCTTTTGATCGGTTGTCGATACAAGCCCCGGTGAAATATCATAAAAGAAGCGTCTCACGAGACCTACCCTCTGCATCCGTCAACATGACCGGAAGGGGACGAGAGCTGCCCAGGGGCAGACAAGCGTCTGATGACACTCCCTACAGCTCCCCGGATCTAGATTACAGCCCAGGCTTAGGCAAAGTCTTGGTACATGAAGATGGTGTTTTCTGAAACACCAGATCTAGGGTGGCAATACCCTACAGTTATGAACAACCTTCTTCCTCAACGGCAGTAGCCTCGTCAGAACCAAGGAGAAGATCAGTCCAGTCATCTGATGAAGAAGATGAAGACAGTGGGTATGCTTCTTCGGCGACAGTCAGCTCGGTGCGAACAGACAGAGCATCAGTAAACATGGCTGATAATGTTAATGACGGCCTTCGTCGACGTTTGGAAGCTTAGGAGTAAACTTTCAAAACTCAGCAAGAAGCTCTGGACAACATTCTGCAGATGCTCGCTCAACTCCTTAATAACTGGAATAACAATGATACCGGGAGTAATCATGACGAGGAAGAACATCTTAGCAATGACCAGCCAAAGACAGAAAAGTCCAAGGAGGGTTCTTCTTTAGACGCTGAACTCCTTAAGGGCCTCTAAGCTCAAATCGCATTCCTAACTCAGAGGGATGACTTAAAAAAAGTAGGGACAGTCCGTCCTTACCCGCTGGAGTGGGATTCAGTGCCATACCCACCAAAGTTCAAACCGCCGACGTTACACACGTACGATGGTAAAAGCTCGCCAAACCAACACATCTACTATTTTCGGTCTCAGACCGGTAATGTTATAGACAATGATGCTATCATGGCTAGGCTGTTCATTGGCACCTTAAAGGGAGTAGCATTTGATTGGTTCCGAAGTCTCCCTCCGGGCTCTGTCAATTCTTGGATCGACCTGGAAACCGATTCCTTTCTCGTTTCTATGAGGACGATACCGAGGTAACCATGGACAAGCTCCTCTCCACCGTGCAGAAGAAGGGCGAATCTGTCCGTGATTACATTGAGCGATTCAGAAACTTGTCTTTGATGTGCCCAACAGGGATGCCATTACCCATGCTCTTACAAACGTGCAGGCACAACTTCTCAGACCAAGTAGAGGTTCGCATGGGGGCTGTCAAAGCCCATACTTGGAAAGAACTGGTCGAACAAGCTGAGATAGCCGAAAAGTCGGCTAAAATGTTCGAACCCTCTACCCCTAAAAGCAAATGGGGTATGAACAATAAAGAACGTAGCGATATAGCGCAGTCTTCTCAAGCCAAAGGGAAGGAGACTATGTCCGTTGACATGTCCGGGGACGTATAGTCGAAAGCCAAGAAGAGCGGCTTCAATAATCAGGTGTCTAAATTCCCTCCAAAACTGTGTTGGCCCAAAGGCCCATCACTCTAGTTTTGATGATGATCAACTCATATAGTTATGTTTACTAATGATCTTGTGTTTAATTAGTGACAGATTTGTTATCAAGATCTTAGTAGGTGTGGAGCTTCAACAAAGGATTTAAAGTCAAGTTTTGGAGCTTACACCGGGTTGATTCACGAGCCTATGCATCAAGATCACATCAAGTACTCAAGAGGAGTCGAGCTCGTTGGATTGTGTTGGACCAAGTCAAGATGATGAGAAGACTTCAAGGGAAGACTTCAAGATCAAGACTTGTGTCTAGGTATAAGATTTAGTTTTTAGAAGATTTTTGTTTTTAGATAAAATGTAAAGGATAGAGTAGTTGGTGGATTGCTCAAGTATACCTTTACACACACACACTCTTGATAGTTTGTTTTTACAAAAGATTTTCATTTTGGAAAATACATGTTTGGATTTTGGTTTTCATGTTTACATATCTTTTAACCAAAATCAAGTTTAGAGCTTAATGTCAAAAACTTAGATATTTCATCTTATTTGTGTAGTGGATCATATCCATACACACTATGCTTTAATGAGTTCAAAATATCTAGTTTTTATTTAAAGGAGTTTTGAAAAACAAGTTTTAGAAAAATCAAGTTTGGAAAAATACCGTTTTGTTTTAAGCCAATATTTTCATATTACAAAAATAGTCCAAATCTTTATAACATGCCTTGATTTTGTGCAAGCATGTTTGTTTATCAAAGTATATTGGTAAAACTATTTTTGTACATTTTTAAGTATTTTATGGGATTTTATTTGAACCAAAAAGACTTAGTTTTAAATCCCAGAAAAACTGTTTTCAGGCTTCAGATAGTCGACTTACTACCTTGCTAGTCGACTAACTCTGAAGTCGGTCGACCGGCTCGGTCGACCGACGTGCACGGACATGCACGCCTTGACTTGGCAGATGGCCGGTCTGCCGACCCTGTCGACCGGAACTGAGAGCAGTGCTCTCTGTTCTTTTGGGTCGACCGGCCGGTCGACCGGAGGCTTCAACGGTCTGATTTTTGACCGTTGGCGGTCGACCGGCCGGTCGACCGACAGGTCTGACAGACCCCAACGGCTAGTTTTTGACAGCCTATAAATTTGGGGGTTTGGTCATTTGTTTTCAACAAGATTTTGGAGAAGTTTTAGAGCCAGTTTTTCCTACTCTTTTCAGAGGTTTTTCTCCACAAAATTGAGGACAAATATTTCGAATCAAAGGGAAAGTTTTATCAAGAGTGTAAAAGAGAATTTCTTGAGTTTTCCTCCACCATCTCTTTCCTAGTTTTCTCACACAAACACTTGAGCCATCCATTGCTATATCTACCTATAGGGTTTTGTTGTGAGAGTTTTAAATTGGTGATCAAAGTGTTTAGATCACCAAGATCTCATCTTTGTTCTTTGAGGAGGCGGACGTGTGTGTTCGCAATTGTTTGGCGTCCTAGTGTGGACTCGGTGTTTCGGGTTCGGGTGCGAACTCTTGTTTGAGGTGCGGCATCGGCGAGCCGGTGGGCTTGTGGTGTGTACGGACTAGAGAGAGTCCAAGAAGTTCTAGTGGGAACTCGTTGTAGGTGTTGCGGCACCGGGTGATCCATTGGGATCGAATATAGTGGAAATCCTTCGTGTGTCGAAGGCGGGATGTAGAGCAAGGGTACTCGAACCTCGAAACAAATCTCTTGTGTTTGCGATTGCTCACTCTCTCTCTCTTTGTCTCTTTGTTTATATCTTGCACTCTCTTATTGTCTTTATCATTCACATGCTTGATATATTGTGTGCTCATTGATATACTTGCTTGGGTTTGTTTGCTAACACTTGTATTTAACCAAGAGAGCCAACGCGGCACCTCAACCCATTAAAGGGGAATCTAGAGGAGTTTGTCCAGAGCCCTTCACGGGGAATTCGGCAACACTCTTGTGTTATACGTGGTGTTTAGTTTAAATAATTTGTTAAGGTCATAATTGCTTTTAGCTTCCGCATTATTTGGCATTAAGTGACCATTAGATTAGCCATCACCTATTCACCCCCCCTCTAGGTGAACCTTCAATTGGTATCAGAGCTTGGTACTCTGATTTGGGTCTAACAACCTAGAGTTAAAGATCCTCATTTTTAGGCTAATCACAATATTTTTGTACACACACCATGGACTTCATGTCACCACCCACCTTTGACATTCTTAACATCCAAATTTGGAAGGTTAAGATGTCTATGTACCTCAAGGCCTTAGGCATTCATGTTTATCTTGCTACCACTAATGATTCATATGTTAATAATAGCAAGTACATTGAGGCTAATGCAAAAGCCCTTAATGCTTTAAAATCTACCCTAGATGATGTTTATTTATCTAGAGTTTCTAACTTTGATTCGGCTTTTGTAGTATGGAATACCCTCATCTCCCTTGGCGAAAAAGATCAATACTATGCGGGGAGCGATTCGGACGTTGGTAGCAACACCTCCAACTTGTGCTACATGGTCCAAGGGGATAACCCCCTTGAGGTAATTACCGAATCCGAGAATGAGGACATGTCATATGATGAGCTTACTACATTTTGTCAATTATTGCTTGAAAAATATGACATGATTAAAAGGGAAAATAAAAATTTAAAAAAGAAATTGATTGCATGCATATAGAATAAGATTCATTTAGAACTAAGATTGCATGCTTAGAAAAGGAAAATAATGTTTTGAAAAATGAAAATGTTTCCCTTATGTCTAAATTAAATGATTTGTGTGAAGGGAACACTGTTTTGAAGGATAAAATTGATTTGGTGGAAAAACAAAAAGAAGTTATTTTTCAAGAAAACTCTTGTTTAAAAAGAAAAATTTGTGAAAAAGAAAAAGATTTTGTTTCGAAAAAGAAAAAGAAAAATGATTCTTTATCTCATCATGCTTTACATGCCACCACAAATGAGATTAAAGATTTGAAAAATAAAATGGATTGTTTGAGTTCAACTTTGAGCTCTTGTGCTTTTAACCACACTAGATTGCAGTCTATGTTTTCAAAGAAACAAGCTCCACATTCTCATGCACATCATCATGCATTTGCTTATGTTGCACGTCACGATCATACACATTCACAGAAGCATCCTAAGGTGTACATATGTACACATTGTGGCCGCAAAGGCTATTTAGCAAAATTTTGTTATGACAAGTTGCATGTTTTAAATTTTGCTAATAAAAATGTTTGGGTGCCTTACAAAGCTAACCCCAAGGACCCAAAAGAAAATGGGTACCAAAACCCCCACCGTATGTTTTTGATGTAGGTGAGGGATCTCTCAAGACGTGAGAGACTTGGTGCCTTGATGGTGGATGCACATGGACTTGATGGACATATATATAGATGCATCACTATCAAGGGGTTTTGGTGGGAAAGACCACCATGCTTGAAACTTTGGAGTTGGTAACAATCTCTAAACTCCTACTTTTTATGTACATATTTTTTACATATATCATATTCATAGCATGTTCATGTTTTAATTATTTATGTGCTTCATGTGGTAAAACATGCTTAGATGTAGTTTTTATCAAAACTTGTATTATACATGTACAAATAGTGAGCTACATTTGTTTTATATATGTTTGCATTTCATGCTCATTTGTGCCCACTATATGCACATGTATAGCCTAGTTTTGATGATTTCCTCATTTATACTTGTTTTGCCAATTTTCATGTTTTACTTCATGTATATGTATTTTTAATTCAAATCTAATAAATATACATGTATACCCGTGAGTCTCTTGCCTTCATGCAAATACATTTGATAGACTCTTTTATGTTTGGGATATGTATGTATATTGTTAGTTTTGGATAAATCATACATATACCATGAAGATTAGTGTTTTAATGAAAAATGATTTTTTTTGTGACTTATGATCTTTTTGAGCTTCAATGCCTATTTTCATGAAAATACTATTTACATGACTCTTGTACACTCACATTTTATTCATTTTGTCATGACTTTGTTTCATGAACATATTTTTTGAGCTTCATAGATCGAGTGTCAATTCTTGTATTGGTATGTTTCATAAAAACATATGCTTTGATTTCATGTTTTTTTGAAGGATCTTTAACTAGTTTTTCAAAAATTATTTTAACTAGTTATTGTTCTTCAATTGGTAGTGATTTTCAATGCTAAAATATTTTCAAATCTATTTTTGAAAACCCCTAACATCTATGGGAGGATGGATGGGAGATCATGTTCATGTATGCTTTAAAATGAAAATCATTTAAAACTTGAACCATGATTGGGTGGTAGTTATATGAGATATATACTTGATTTACATTGTCATTTTCAATTGGTATCATTGGATCTTTTCAATTGGTATCTAAATTGATAATTTTTGTATATACTCATATTTTGTTTTCTTATATATGTATGTATCAATTTCAATTGGTATATTTTTTTATACATATATATGATTTTCATGTGCTTAACTTTCAATTGGTTCACATTTTTTAAAAAGCACAAAGTTTATGATTAAAAATAAAAATTTTTGATCATTATGTTTACTATTGGTATCAATATGTTTCAACTTCATATGTGTTAAATTTCAATTGGTATCAATATGATTTACAATAATGATTATTTTCAATTTGGTATCTTAAAATTTGTTTGTTTTATAAAAGCTCTGATACCTTTAAAAATTTTGTTTAAGAAAATTAAAAAAAAACATTTTTTTGATTTGTATTGCCTATATGCAAGGAGAGCTTAACATCTCTTCTACATATAGATCCATGTTGAGTGTATTGTATATTGAGGAGCTTGACATCTCTTCTTTATGTGGTACACGAGTGTAGGGGGAGCTTCACATCTCCTCTTATGCATTACATAATATGTGTTATGTGAATTGGGGCTTGTCATCCCTTCTTCATGTAATGCATATGTGTAGGGAAGATAACTTAACGTCTTCCTCTTCATGAATGTATATCGCATATAACCTTTTATTGATATGTTTGACCCCTTATTGATCTCTTTGTTTATGACAAAAAGGGGAGAAAGATTTGATGATTTTGTTTTTACCTTAAACCCTTTGTTGATGATTGACAAAAAGGGGGAGAGGTATTTGCTATATATGCATGTTTTTATTAAAGGTTTTATATATGCATGTTTTATTAATGCATATATGTTTTGTTTTGCAAATAGGAGAAAAAGATTTTGTGATTTTGTTTTATGCCTGATTAGCATGTTTACTCCTACATTTGCATACATGTCTATGTGCCTCATTGCATATCTATTTGTTTATGTGTTATGCTTGAGTTAAGGGGGAGCTTCTTTGAAGCTTACTTTAATCCATGCATATATAACTTCATGAGTTTTGTCATCATCAAAAAGGGGGAGATTGTTGGCCCAAAGGCCCATCACTCTAGTTTTGATGATGATCAACTCATGTAGTTATGTTTACTAATGATCTTGTGTTTAATTAGTGACAGATTTGTTATCAAGATCTTAGTAGGTGTGGAGCTTCAACAAAGGATTTAAAGTCAAGTTTTGGAGCTTACACCGGGTTGATTCACGAGCCTATGTATCAAGATCACATCAAGTACTCAAGAGGAGTCGAGCTCGTTGGATTGTGTTTGAACTAAGTCAAGAGAAGACTTCAAGGGAAGACTTCAAGATCAAGACTTGTGTCTAGGTATAAGATTTAGTTTTTAGAAGATTTTTGTTTTTAGATAAAATGTAAAGGATAGAGTAGTTGGTGGATTGCTCAAGTATACCTTTACACACACACACTCTTGATAGTTTTGTTTTTATAAAAGATTTTCATTTTGGAAAATACATGTTTGGATTTTGGTTTTCATGTTTACATATCTTTTAACCAAAATAAAGTTTAGAGCTTAATGTCAAAAACTTAGATATTTCATCTTATTTGTGTAGTGGATCATATCCATACACACTATGCTTTAATGAGTTCAAAATATCTAGTTTTTATTTAAAGGAGTATTGAAAAACAAGTTTTAGAAAAATCAAGTTTGGAAAAATACCGTTTTGTTTTAAGCCAATATTTCCATATTACAAAAATAGTCCAAATCTTTATAACATGCCTTGATTTTGTGCAAGCATGTTTGTTTATCAAAGTATATTGGTAAAACTATTTTTGTAGATTTTTAAGTATTTTATGGGATTTTATTTGAACCAAAAAGACTTAGTTTTAAATCCCAGAAAAATTGTTTTCAGGCTTCAGATAGTCGACTTACTACCTTGCTAGTCGACTAACTCTGAAGTCGGTCGACCGGCTCGGTCGACCGACGTGCACAGTCGTGCATGCCTTGACCTGGCAGATGGCCGGTCTGCCGACCCTGTCGACCGGAACTGAGAGCAGTGCTCTCTGTTCTTTTGGGTCGACCGGGCGGTCGACCGGAGGCTTCAACGGTCTGATTTTTGACCATTGGCGGTCGACCGGTCCGGTCGACCGACAGGTCTGACAGACCCCAACGGCTAGTTTTGACAGCCTATAAATTTGGGGGTTTGGTCATTTGTTTTCAACAAGATTTTGGAGAAGTTTTAGAGCCAGTTTTTTCTACTCTTTTCAGAGGTTTTCTCCACAAAATTGAGGGAAAATATTCCAATCAAAAGGAAAGTTTTATCAAGAGTGTAAAAGAGAATTTCTTGAGTTTTCCTCTACATCTCTTTCCTAGTTTTCTCACACAAACACTTGAGCCATCCATTGCTATATCTACCTATAGGGTTTTGTTGTGAGAGTTTTAAATTGGTGATCAAAGTGTTTAGATCACCAAGATCTCATCTTTGTTCTTTGAGGAGGCGGACGTGTGTGTTCGCAATTGTTTGGGGTCCTAGTGTGGACTCGGTGTTTCGGGTTCGGGTGCAAACTCTTGTTTGAGGTGCGGCCTCGGCGAGCCGGTGGGCTTGTGGTGTGTACGGACTAGAGAGAGTCCAAGGAGTTCTAGTGGGAACTCGTTGTAGGTGTTGCGGCACCGGGTGATCCATTGGGATCGAATATAGTGGAAATCCTTCGTGTGTCGAAGGCGGGGATGTAGAGCAAGGGTGCTCGAACCTCGAAACAAATCCCTTGTGTTTGCGATTGCTCACTCTCTCTCTCTCTTTGTCTCTTTGTTTATATCTTGCACTCTCTTATTGTCTTTATCATTCACATGCTTGATATATTGTGTGCCCATTGATATACTTGCTTGGGTTTGTTTGCTAACACTTGTATTTAACCAAGAGAGCCGACGCGGCACCTCAACCCATTAAAGGGGAATCTAGAGGAGTTTGTCCAGAGCCCTTCACGGGGAATTCGGCAACACTCTTGTGTTATACGCGGGTGTTTAGTTTAAATAATTTGTTAAGGTCATAATTGCTTTTAGCTTCCGCATTATTTGGCATTAAGTGACCATTAGATTATCCATCACCTATTTACCCCCCTCTAGGTGAACCTTCAAACTGTACTCCTTCAGAGACGATCAGGTGGTCACAATATTCCATTTGCTCCACAAAGGGAATAAAATTAAGCTACCAGAGGCTCGGCGTCCTAATGAAATCGGACGCACGAATGACCCCAAATACTGTCTCTACCACAGGATGATTCACCATCCTACCGACAATTGCTATGTCCTCAAGGACAGAATTCAAGCCTTGATCGACGCAGGGGTCCTGACATTGAAGGCAGAGCAGAAGAAAGTCACTGCCAATATGGTGACCCTCGAGTTCGACAAAACCCCAAAGGTCACAGTTCCTGACAGGACTTATCCAGTCCCTGCACCACGGCTGGAAGTCAAACATCCTGTGGCTAAAGCTCAGGATAATAGAGGTCTCGTTCTCCTGACATTGGAGACAGGAGAAGTCATGTGGATACACCAGACCTTGTCCAAGACGAACAATGGGATTCAAAGAAGTCCAAGTCGAAGGGAAAATCTTACAATGTCATCTCCATCCTGCTGGATGATGGCAATCTCTCTCAGCGACTCTAATAGGAGCGGAATCTCGCTATAACCCTATCGAGAAGGAGTATTTAGCCCTTGTCTTTGCCGTTCAGAAGACACGACATTATTTGGTCGGCCAAACCATACATGTCATCTCCAGAGTGAATCCTTTGCGTCTTCTCATGACGAAGCCAGGATCATTGAATTAAGATTAGCTAAATGGGCGCTCCTTTTGTCTCAATACGACATGATCTTTATCCCTCAAAAAGCGGTTAAAGGTCAGGCACTTGCAGAGTTCTTGGCTGCTCATCCAGTCCCGGAGAACTCAAAACTTCACGAAGATATTCCAGACGATGTCTTCGAGTCCAATGTAACCTCAGAGGATGAAGTGTGGCAGATGTTCTTCGATGGAGCATTACGAATAGGTCCTAAAGGTAGGATCATCACCGGCGTGGGGGTTGTGTTTATCTCTCCTCAGAATCATGTCCTTCCTAGAGCATTTTCTCTGACAGAATCATGCTCCAACAATGTAGCGGAATATAATACTCTACTCATTAGCCTTCAGCTCGCCCATGGAATGGATGTACGCTACCTTGAAGCTTATGGCGATTCAAAATTGATTATCAATCAGATTAAAGGCGAATATGAGGTCTGCCATGAAGACTTGGTGTCTTATTATTACACAGCCATCGAATTGGCTACTCTGTTTGAAGGTTTCTACATCGGGCACGTGTCTCGATCTCAGAATACCAAGGCGGACGCTCTTGCTGCATTAGCAACAACACTAGCCCTGCCAGTCGACACCGAGTATCACCTCACGGTGGCAACTCGACACCTTGTATGCTCTAAGCATATGTTAAGAACTCGAGAAGCCTATAATGTCTCGACGGATCTTAAGCCGAGAGATTGGCTATTTCCTCTCATCGACTATGCCTTACATGGTCTGCTGCCAGACGATCCTAAAGAAGCGGCATCCATCAGACGAAGGTCTCTCTGTTTCTACTACGATCCAATTCTGAAGACACTTTACCGTCGTTTATATGACGATGTCCTCCTCCGTTGCCTTTCCAATTCAGAGGTGCAGGAAGTGCTTAAAGAAGCACACGACGGCATTGCGGAGCTCATCAGCCAGGTCCAAAACTTAAAGACCGATTGCATAGGCTTGGATATTACTGGCCAACCATGATAGCCGATGCCATCCAATATGCACGGAGGTGTAAAGCGTGCCAGATTCATGCGGACTGTTGGCCCAATGGCCTTCCACTCTAGTTTTGATGATGAACAACACTCATGTAGTTATGTTTACTAATATTCTTGTGTTTCTAAGTTTCAGATCATTAACAGGATATTAGTTGGTGATTAGCTTCAACAAGATAATTAGAAGCTTATCATGGTGATTCCGGTGCCAAAGCTTAAAGATCATACCTATGCACTTGGAGAATCACGGAGTTTTGGAGCAAGTCTACTTGAAGATGATGATCGTCAAGAAGACTTAGGTATCCTAGTTTAGATAGAGTTTTTAGATCCATTTGTAAAGCTTAGTTTAGTTGATATGCTCAAGTGCACAAACACACACGTTTTATGTTTTGATGTGTGGTTTCATGAATAGTTTGATCAAAACAAGTTTTCAAGATTTATATGTATAGTAGATGTTTTCTATTTATACATACATGCTTAACTTATAGACAAACTTATTTTGATATCCCTATTCATGTTTTGGAAAAATCAAGTTTGATAAAAATACAAGTTTTGTTTTTGATAAAATTTGCAAGATACAAAAATAAATTGATATGTTGATATATTGTCTTGAAATTTTTATCACAGGTGTATGTTTTAATATAAAATGATAAAACAAATTTTGTGAATTTTTTAGAAGTGTTAAAAGATTTTTAGAAAATATTTACACGTTTTTCTGACCCTGCACTTGTGCCTGCCAGGCCAGTTCGGTCGACCGGACCGGTCGACCGCACCAAGTGGCCCGGTCGACCGGGTCGGTCGACCGATGTGCACAATCGTGCACGCTGGCGACACATGTAGTCGGTCGACCGGGACGGTCGACCGAGTTGAAGCTCTTCTCTCGGGAATTTTCGGTCGACCGAGACGGTCGACGCTGCTACCAACGGTCACATTTTTGACCGTTGGCGGTCGACCGGACCGGTCGACCGGCAGTTGGTCAGACTGCCACATCAGCCTAACGGCTAGTTTTTCCTAGGGGCTTATATATACCATTTCTCCATTGTTTTGGACAAGATTTTTAGAGCTAAAAATTCCAGACTTTCTCTAGTGTTTAAAAGAGTTTTTAAAAGGGTTTTAAGCCAAAAAGATTTCATCTTATTTTTTTTTGGGTTTTGGAAATCAAAGAAAACTAGGTTTTGGGATTTTGATTTGATCTTTTATTTCTATCATATACAAGAGATTTCCCAAAGTTAGTTTTTCTTTGTTACTTGTTTCAAAAAAACACATAGTTCCACACTTGAGCTATATCATCTATCCTAAACTATTAGGATCTTGTTTTTGTGGAAAAAGAAAAGAGAAAAAGAAAGAGAGAGTTTGAGGTTGTTGTTGTAAACCTATTGTGTTGTAACCCTCCTTTTATTTGTGAATCCCTCTCGGTAGAGGTGATCGGAGTGGTATTGGTTTGGATCCTCAAGTGTGAGGTGATTGGATTGTGTTTGTAAGCCTCTTAGTAGGTGTGTGGATTGTTGTTGTATTGGCTACGGGCCTAACCCCTCGTTGTGAGGAGGTTGTTGTTGAGAGAGGAGTTTGGTACTCCTAGAGTTGTAAGAAATCCTCTTCGGTAGAGGTTCCCTCGGTGGGAGTTGAGATAGTAGAAATCCTACACGGTGGTGTAGGCGGGGATGTAGAGCAAGGTGCTCGAACCTCGAAACAAATCTTGGTGTTTGCGTTTTGATCCATTGTCTCTCTAACTCTCTCTTATATTTGTGCAAAGCATCATATTCATATCATATCATATTTGCTTGTGTTGTGCATATTTCATATTGCCTTGCATTTATTCATATTGCTATTCATTCTTATATGCTTGGCTTGATTGTGTGTATTTTATATTGCTTGGATTGCTTGTGTGTGTGTGCCTAACTTATACTCATCCAACAAGAGCTTCACATAGCACCTCAACCCATTTCAAGGGGAATCAAGGGGAGTTAGTCCAGAGCCTCGCAAGGGAATTCGGCTACACTTGTTGTATTGTATTAGTTTGTGCATAATTTGCATTAGCTTCCGCATTTAGCGCACTTAGTTTGCATTTAGTTTCTTAGATTAGCACTTACACCTATTCACCCCCCCTCTAGGTGTTTTTTCAATTGGTATCAGGGCTAGTGCTCCTGATACTTAGGCTTAACATCCTAGGAGTGATCCATTTGCTTGCTAATCTCATTTGCATTTGTTTGTTTGCACATTCATATATAGTTTACCATGGACTTCATGACCCCTCCTAGTTTTGACCCTTCCAACGTTGATGTTTGGAAGTATAGGATGTCCATGTACCTAAAGACCCTAGGTTTGCATGTTTTCCTTGCGGCCACCAAGAGATGTTATCTTGGTGATTGCAATCATATAGGGGCCAATGCACAAGCCCTAGAGGCTATTAGAAGCACATTACCTAAAGATTATCTTATGTGTGTTTCTAATCTTGATTCCGCTTTTGCAGTGTGGAACAAGTTGACAACAACCACCACCTCCAAGCTTCAATTGCCAATCCAAGAAGAGGAATCTAGTGGAGAATCCGATCCACAATGCTTCATGGTCCAAGGGAATGACTCCCTTGAGGTACAATCGGAAACTCAACTAGATAGTAATGATTGTGCTAGTTCTTCAAATGATTATGTTGATCCCCATGCCTTAAATGAAGAACTATCTATTGTGTGTGAAAAGTTAATAGAAAAGTATAAAGTTTTGAAAAAGAAAAGTCTAGAAATTGAAAAAGAAAATAAATGTTTGCATTCTAGACTTGACAATGTTTTGCAAGAGAAGGATGAGATTGCTAATGAAAGGGACTCATTAAAATCTCAACTTAATCTTGCTTTAAATGAAAATAAAATTTTGAAAAATAAAAATGATTGTGAAGATGTTTTGAAGAAAAATGATTCTTTAACTTCAAAACTTGATTTTGTTTTAAAAAGTAACCATTCTTTGAAAAATGAAATTGAATTTATTTCAAAAGAATTAGAAATTTGTTTAAAGAAAAATATTGTTTTGAAAAATAACATGGATGCACATGTTTGCCATGCTAGGGTAGTTTCACCTAGAACACCTATTGCATGCCACACTTCTTCTTTGATTAACAATGATATATCCATACTTAAGAAGAGTGTTGATTGTTTGGGCTCCACTTTGAGCCAATGTGTAGTGGGCCATACACGCTTGGAATTTGTTTCGAAAGAAACAAGTTCCTTCTATTCATGCACACCCTACACGGCATACACATGCTCCTCACGGACACACTTCTCACATGTATGCTCATGTGTACACATGTACACACTGTGGCCGAAAAGGCCATCTTGCTAAATTTTGCTATGATAGATTACATACTCCAAATTTAGCAAAGAACTTTGTTTGGGTTAGAAATGAGACTAACCCCCATGGACCCAATAAGATGTGGGTACCAAAGACCACCCCTCCTATTATTTTGATGTAGGTGTGGGCTCTCACATGACGTGAGAGTGATAGCACCTTGGAGTAGATGCGTTCCGGACTTCATGGAAATCAAATTGGATGCATCACTTTCAAGGGAAGAGATGGTGGAGAGGACCACCACGTTTTGGAGACAAGGAAAGTTGCTTCTTTGGTTTTGGTAACAATCCTTTACTCCCATTTATTATGTTTACATGCTTTCCACTTCATTGTTTATAGCATGTTTTGATAATTTATAGCATATTTTTATTGTCTATGGATTAGTGTTCATTCCATGTTTATTAGATCCTTGACATACATGTATAGTATTTGAGACACATATGCTTATATGAACCCATATTTAGTGTTCTCACTTTTGTTTAAGCTATAATGTACATCATGAATCTAATACATGTGAATTTACATAGTAATCATGTTTTAGTTTTATCATGATGTCTTTTATATTTGTTTTGATGCTTCATGTTTTGAATATATGTTTAGATGTTTGTTTTCATTAAGACTAGGAATTATACTTGTACATATAGTGGGCCACAAATAAATCTATGTATGTTTGGGCTTGATTGCTTATTTGAACCCATTAGATGTGCTAGTATAGTCTAGTTTTGATGATTCATACATTTCAAACTTGTATTCCATTTTTGAATTTGTTTTATGATTGTGAGTTTGCATTTCATGTATATGTGCATTTTGCCAAAAACATTAAGATATACATGTATACCCCTTGAGTCATTTGCCTTTCATGCAAATTTATATATATGGACTCATATGTGTTTAGGGATATGTATGTATACTTCATGTTTGACAATTCATACATATACCTTGAAATGAAATTTGTTGTGATGAAAATTTAGTTTTTCATGTTTCATGTATTTATGTTTAACTTCATGTATATGTCTACCTAGTTCAAACTAATCTTATACATATACATCTTTTTGAGCCACGTGCCTTAATGCATATATCTAGTGGACTCGTTGAGTTTTGGATATGTATGTATATTTTAGCTTGTATTAGACATACATATGCCTTAAAGATTAAATAAGTAGTTTTATATGATTTTTCATGTTTTTGATGGAATTATGTTTTAAGGAATAATTAAACTTAATGAAATATTTCATAATTATGATCTTCACATATTATTTGTACACTCATATCTATTGCTCATGTTTTTGTTTCTCATGAGTTATGCTTTATTGGTTAGAGTGATGATTATCATGTGAACTTCATTTTTGTTTTATTCCTGCTTGAAGGATTTCGTGCTAGTTAACAAGTTTTCCATTTAACTAGTTGCGGTGTTCTTTATTTTGGTAGTGATTTTCAAACAAAACTACATTTTCAAATTTATCTTTGAAAACCCCTACCTTCCAAGGGCGGTAGGATGGGAGATCATGTTCATGTATGCCCTCAATTGAAAATCTTTAAAACTTGAATTATGATTGGGTGGTAGATAATATGATGTATACACTTGAACTTATTGTTATGTCAATTGGTATCATTGAACTCTTTCAATTGGTATCATTTTGATCTTCTTGTATACTCATATATGTTTTGTATGTATGTATGTTTTAAATTCAAGTATATCAATTTCTATTGGTATCTATCTTTCATACATATATATATTTGTGTTTATGCTAGTGCTTGAGTTTCAATTTTGTTTAAATTGATTACTTTTAAATTGTTATCAAGACTATGCATGTCTTTAGTTTGTTTTTCATAAAGGGGGAGAAAATTTGATTTTGTATTTCAATTGGTATTTGTACTCCCACTCTTTATGATTAAAAGTTGTTATTTTGAACATATGATATCAACATCAAATTTGTTTATATATTTTCAAAATGAAATATATTCTTACAATTGGTATCAAATTTGTGTTTAGACATTCAAAATTTGTTATGTTGTTTTACAATTGGTAATTTGTTATGTTTAATTACAATTGGTATTTTCAAAATTTTGTTTAAAGAAAATATTCAAAGTTTTGATTTGTATTTCCTATATGCAAGAAGAGCTTAACATCTCTCTTACATATAGATTCATGTTGAGTATATTATAAATTGAGGAGCTTGACAACTCTTCTTTATATGATATACGTGTGTAGGGGGAGCTTCACATCTCCTCTTATGCATTACATAATATGTGTTATGTGAATTGGGGCTTGTCATCCCTTCTTCATGTAATGCATATGTGTAGGGAAGCTAACTAGCGTCTTCCTCTTCATGAATGTATATAGCATATAACATATATTGATTCTTGTTTATTGGTATCAAGATGCTTCATTGACATATTTTTAATTGATATCATGTTTGTAGTCACCCCTTATTGATTTTGTTTTTTTTTGTTTTAGACAAAAAGGGGGAGAACATTGTTTGCATTGTTTTGATTGACAAAAAGGGGGAGAAAGATTTTTACCCCTCATTTATCTATGGTTTTGATTGTTTACCCCTTTGTTGATGATTGACAAAAAGGGGGAGAAGTATTTGAGTTTTATATGCATACTTATGTTTTATATGCATATATTATGTTTTAATATCAAGAATATTAAGTTTAATTGTTTATTAAGTTTAATTGATATCCAAAGCTTGCTTTGTAATTGTTGTACTTGGTATCTAGAGTTTATATATGTTTCTTTATGTTTTTGCATATATTGAGTTCATGCATAAGCAATAAATATAAATATATGAAAAATATGTATGTCTCTTGTTTAGAATCATAAGCTTTCATTGCATATCTATTATGTTTATTGTGATGCATGAGTTAAGGGGAGCTTCCTTGAAGCTTATCTTTAATCCATGCATATATAACTCCATGAGTTTTGTCATCATCAAAAAGGGGGAGATTGTTGGCCCAATGGCCTTCCACTCTAGTTTTGATGATGAACAACACTCATGTAGTTATGTTTACTAATATTCTTGTGTTTCTAAGTTTCAGATCATTAACAGGATATTAGTTGGTGATTAGCTTCAACAAGATGATTAGAAGCTTATCATGATGATTCCGGTGCCAAAGCTTAAAGATCATACCTTTGCACTTGGAGAATCACAGAGTTTTGGAGCAAGTCTACTTGAAGATGATGATCGTCAAGAAGACTTAGGTATCCTAGTTTAGATAGAGTTTAGATCCATTTGTAAAGCTTAGTTTAGTTGATATGCTCAAGTGCACAAACACACACGTTTTATGTTTTGATGTGTGGTTTCATGAATAGTTTGATCAAAACAAGTTTTCAAGATTTATATGTATAGTAGATGTTTTCTATTTATACATACATGCTTAACTTATAGACAAACTTATTTTGATATCCCTATTCATGTTTTGGAAAAATCAAGTTTGATAAAAATACAAGTTTTGTTTTTGATAAAATTTGCAAGATACAAAAATAAATTGATATGTTGATATATTGTCTTGAAATTTTTATCACAGGTGTATGTTTTAATATAAAATGATAAACAAATTTTGTGAATTTTTTAGAAGTGTTAAAAGATTTTTAGAAAATATTTTACACTGTTTTTCTGACCCTGCACTGTGCCTGCCAGGCCAGTTCGGTCGACCGGACCGGTCGACCGCACCAAGTGGCCGGTCGACCGGGTCGGTCGACCAATGTGCACAATCGTGCACGCTGGCGACACATGTAGTCGGTCGACCGGACCGGTCGACCGAGTTGAGAGCTCTGCTCTCGGGAATTTTCGGTCGACCGGACCGGTCGACCGCTGCTGCCCAACGGTCACATTTTTGACCGTTGGCAGTCGACCGGACCGGTCGACCGGCAGTTGGTCAGACTGCCACATCAGCCTAACGGCTAGTTTTTCCTAGGGGCTATATATACCCCATTTCTCCATTGTTTTGGACAAGATTTTTAGAGCTAAAAATTCCAGACTTTCTCTAGTGTTTAAAAGAGTTTTTAAAAGGGTTTTAAGCCAAAAAGATTTCATCTTATTTGTTTTTGGGTTTTGGAAAATCAAAGAAAACTAGGTTTTGGGATTTTGATTTGATCTTTTATCTATCACATACAAGAGATTTCCCAAGTAGTTTTTCTTTGTTGCTTGTTTCCAAAAACACATAGTCCACACTTGAGCTATATCATCTATCCTAAACTATTAGGATCTTGTTTTTGTGAAAAAAGAAAAGAGAAAAAGAAAGAGAGAGTTTGAGGTTGTTGTTGTAAACTCTTGTGTTGTAACCCTCCTTTTATTTGTGAATCCCTCTTCGGTAGAGGTGATCGGAGTGGTATTGGTTTGGATCCCTCAAGTGTGAGGTGATTGGGATTGTGTTTGTAAGCCTCTTAGGTAGAGGTGTGTGGATTGGTTGTTGTATTGGCTACGGGCCTAACCCCTCGGTTGTGAGGAGGTTGTTGTTGAGAGAGGAGTTTGGTACTCCTAGAGTTGTAAGAAATCCTCTTCGGTAGAGGTTCCCTTGGTGGGAGTTGAGATAGTGGAAATCCTACACGGTGGTGTAGGCAGGGATGTAGAGCAAGGTGCTCGAACCTCGAAACAAATCTTGGTGTTTGCGTTTTGATCCATTGTCTCTCTAACTCTCTCTCTTATATTTGTGCAAAGCATCATATTCATATCATATCATATTTGCTTGTGTTGTGCATATTTCATATTGCCTTGCATTTATTCATATTGCTATTCATTCTTATATGCTTGGCTTGATTGTGTGTATTTTATATTGCTTGGATTGCTTGTGTGTGTGTGCCTAACTTATACTCATCCAACAAGAGCTTCACATAGCACCTCAACCCATTTCAAGGGGAATCAAGGGGAGTTAGTCCAGAGCCTCGCAAGGGGAATTCGGCTACACTTGTTGTATTGTATTAGTTTGTGCATAATTTGCATTAGCTTCCGCATTTAGCGCACTTAGTTTGCATTTAGTTTCTTAGATTAGCACTTACACCTATTCACCCCCCCTCTAGGTGTTTTTTCAAGTACTTCATACATCAGCCTCCAGAGTTGCTCCACCCAACTATTGCTTCATGGCCATTTGAAGCATGGGGAATCGATGTCGTAGGGCCAATCAGTCCCTCTTCAACAAGAGGTCACCGGTTTATCCTGGCAATAACTGATTACTTTTCAAAATGGGCGGAAGCCATACCACTGATTGGAGTCAAAATTCCTAACATGGTTAATTTCATCAAACACCATGTCATTCATCGATTTGGTGTCCCTAGGCGGATCATCCATGATAATGGTCCCCAATTTATAAGCCAGGTATTCTATCGGTTCTGCGATAAATACTGAATTCAGAATGTGACTTCAATGCCTATAATCCGGCCGCTAATGGCTTGGCGGAAGCATTCAACAAAACAATCATCAAGTTACTCAAGAAGTTCGTCTCCTCGAATAAGCGAGATTGGGACGAGAAGCTTGGTGAATGTCTTTGGGCTACCGAACCACAGTTCGGACCCCGACAGGCAATACACCTTTTTTCTTGGTGTACGGGTGTGAAACAGTCATACCATTGGAAATCCAGATGCCGTCATTACGAGTAGCTCTGACCACTAAAATCACATCAGAAGACAATGATCGGTTGCGTCTTCAAGAGCTCGAAGCCCTAGATGAGAAGCGACTACAAGCTCAGCAGCATATCGAGTTGTATCAAGCTCGAATCTCAAAAGCATTCAATAAGAAGGTCAAACAAAGAGTCTTCCAGAAAGGAGATTTGGTTTTAGCCGTCAGACGACCGATGATCATGACGCACAAAACCAAAGGTAAATTTCAGCCTAAATGGGAAGGACCGTTTGTAATAGAAACAGTCTATTCAAACGGAGCATACCGCCTTATGACTTCAGATGGGAACTTACTCATGATGCCGATCAATGACAAGTTCTTAAAGAAGTATTATCCATGAGTAAGGATCATTCTCATGATCAAGTTAACATTACACCTCTGATCAAGACCTTTATATCCAAGGTACACGCAAAGAGAGCCTCTCTCTTCTTCCAAACGAGATCATACAACCATAAACCAGTAGGAACCTGGTCATACACTGGTTAAAGGAGAATCAAGGTTACACATACGCTAACTAAATGATCCAACACCTTTAAGGTTAAGGATAGAGGAAAATGTTGGCCTTTAAGCCCAATATAAGTCCTCGACAACTCATCATGCTGAGGGGAATAGCATGGCTAGCCCAACTCAAACGGTAGTTGGTAAAGGCATATCAAACCCATTGACAGCTGGGGATTTGCCAAAATCCTAAGGGACCTGTTCCCATTTGATTCCCTCTCCAAAATCACTTACCAGTTCTCACCCATGGAATGGTAAGGCCACATATACAAATCTCTCCGTCCATTTCGCTGTTACTTTAACATTAAACCTATGACAGTGATTTTCTTGTTTCTTCCCGTGAAAACGAGACCTTTTCCCAAATTCCATCAAAACATTGAGCTTGGTGGCTTCTCAACCGGTTATGTCATTGCGACCTCTGAACCGGCAGATAGCCAAGTCTCAATTTCGAGCCTGTTGACATTTTCAAAAGACAGGTCTCACCTTTCAGTTCGTCAAGGACTAACTTTGAGCTTGGTGGCTTCTCAACAGGTTATGTCATTGCGACCTCTGAACGGCAGATAGCCAAGTCTCAATTTCGAGCCTGTTGACATTTACAAAAGACAGGTCTCACCTTTCAGTCCGTCATGGACTAACTTTGAGCTTGGAGGCTTCTCAACCGGTTATGTCATTGTGACCTCTGAACTGGCAGATAGCCAAGTCTCAATTTCGAGCCTGTTGACATTTACAAAAGACAGGTCTCACCTTTCAGTCCGTCAAGGACTAACTTTGAGCTTGGTGGCTTCTCAACCGGTTATGTCATTGCGACCTCTGAACCGGCAGATAGCCAAGTCTCAATTTTTAGCCTGTTGACATTTATAAAAGACAGGTCTCACCTTTCAGTCCCGTCAAGGACTAACTTTGAGCTTGGTGGCTTCTCAACTGGTTATGACATTGCGAGCTCTGAACCGGTAGATAGCCAGTCTCAATTTCGAGCCTGTTGACATTTACAAAAGACAGGTCTCACCTTTTAGTCTGTCAAGAACTAACTTTGAGCTTGGTGGCTTCTCAACGGTTATGTCATTGCGACCTCTAAACCGGCAGATAGCCAAGTCTCAATTTCGAGCTTGTTGACATTTACAAAAGATAAGTCTCAATTTCGAGCCTGTTGACATTTACAAAAGACAGGTCTCACCTTTCAGTACGTCAAGGACTAACTTTGAGCTTGGTGGTTTCTCAACCGGTTATGTCATTGCGACCTCTGAACCGGCACAAAAGACAAGTCTCAATTTCGAGCCTGTTGACATTTACAAAAGACAGGTCTCACCTTTCAGTCCGTCAAGGACTAACATTGAGCTTGGTGGCTTCTCAACCGGTTATGTCATTGCGACCTCTGAACCGGCAGATAGCCAAGTCTCAATTTCGAGCTTGTTGACATTTACAAAAGACAAGTCTCAATTTCGAGCCTGTTGACATTTACAAAAGACAGGTCTCACCTTTCAGTCCGTCAAGGACTAATTTTGAGCTTGGTGGCTTCTCAACCGGTTATGTCATTGCGACCTTTGAACCGAAAGATAGCCAAGTCTCATTATTCAGTCCAGTAAGGACTATTTTATCATATGGCTGCAATGCAACTTGAAGGCGACAATTCAAAAGATAAAACAAGTTGGAAACACGACAGGGGAGTCAAAACAAAATTATTTTTATTGAGTCCGAGAAGAAGGAATACATGAAGGCACATATATTACAAGCTATGAGCGTGTGTCATAAGATCTGATCGTTCTTCAAGAAAGGCCAGCCTTGTCTTCCTATCATTAGCAGCCCTGACGAGCGCCTGCGACCTTAGCTCAGCCTCATTAAAACTCGCCATCTGAGCCAAGCGAGCTTCAACCTCAACCAAGGTGCCCTCTGAGCTGACTCCTGCCGCGAGAGTTCTTCACTCTGAGCCTTAAACTGCTCAAGCCACGCAGTCTCTTCAAGACGCACTGGTTCAGCCTTGGATAAAAGCAGATTTGTTTTCCTGATCATCTCCTTGGCCTTTTCAATTTTATCTTCAGCGTCAAGAAGAGCACTGTTAGAAGCATCTATGGCGTCCCCGAGCTCTACCTTCCTTGTTTCCAAGGACTTCAAGTCAGAAGAAATGGCCTTAGCGGCTTCCTGAGCGGTGATCGGGGTAAAACCGCGCATAAAAGTATATGTTTTGAAATGGATATTTAAAGTGTGTGTGTTTTGGCTTCCTTGATATTTCCGTTATAGCATAGAGGCTAAAACGAGTCGAATCCACAAGGACGGGAAGCGACAGAAGCTTTACCGATTGATTCACGTGTTTGTTAAAAAGTTCTTCAAAGTTTTAAAAAATGAAAAGAAAAGAAACAAAGAATGAAAAGAGAAGTGTACGGTGAAAACAAGGAAGTGGGAAACATAGAAAAGAATTGTTTTTGTAGTTTTGTTTTTATATCTAAAATGAAGTGAAAAAGAAAGAAAACTCATGGCTACTAACTATTAATGGCTCCACCAACATGCTAACCTCTTAGTGATAGTTGCCTCACATGTATCACTGGCCATCACTAGTCCTTGGTTCAAGAGCGATTCAAAGTATGACCCATATGTAACTCATACAACCCAACACAACAAAATAAGTTCAAGCTACACTTAAACCATCAAAACTAAAAGTAAGCATGGAGTAAAGTAATGTTAGCTTGTTAGTGGTTAGGAAGTTAGAGTTAGATCCATCATCATGAGCCATCAATGGCTCTTGCAAGAGCAAGGCAAAAATGAGGCTATTAGATTCATGTGGATTATCAAAAAAAAGTTAGATTAGTTGGTGGTTAGTAGTTAGTTGCCATGAGAGAAAAGTTTAGCTAAACATGTAAAAGAGATTAGAGAGAAGAAAACATAGAGAGGTAAAGAGAGCACTTTCATAGATTGTCACCTTCTATTACAAGCATTCTTGCATTCCAAGCATGTACCACTCTCTCTCCCTATTACAAGATCTAAAATAAATGGAAAATACAAGGGAGGAAGAAGAAGAAAAACTATACTAAACTACCCTAAACTACAAAATGGAAAATGAGAACTACTCTAAACCTTGCATATCCTTGCTCTGGAACCCCAGGGGGGTATTTATAGGCATC
The DNA here is from genome assembly GCA_038442645.1 of Agave tequilana. Classification (NCBI taxonomy): domain Eukaryota; kingdom Viridiplantae; phylum Streptophyta; class Magnoliopsida; order Asparagales; family Asparagaceae; genus Agave; species Agave tequilana. Next base: position 85,673 of record JAVJIF010017095.1, read on the forward strand.
AGGGGAACAGGGGGCCAGGGGACAAACCCTGGCCTGAAGCGGCGCGCGCCGCGGCCCCTTGGTGGCTGCGCGCGCGGCGCTTCGAACCGCGCGTGGTCCTTTCTGTCCCCTGTCAGGACCTGTGCCCTATTTCATCTTTGCAGCCCTGGTTTTGATAAATCAGCTCCTCTAGGTCAATGGCTATTCATGTAGGCTTTTAATCACCATTAAATGGTGATTTAGGGTCTTCTTCTTCATTTGCACACCATGGACCTAGAATCAAGCAAGTAAGGTATTATTTAGCAGAATTTATTATCAAATAGATGTGAAGATGCGGTATGAATTATGCAGTTTTAGTGACTAATCACACCCCCACACTTATCTTTTGCTCGTCCCGAGCAAAACAAAAAAACTAAGGAAATTATTACACCACTTTCGCAGGTGACGCGATTGCACTGAGCATGTGCAACAAGCCGTTAAACCTCTAAGTTTCCCCTAGAGGAGGAGTTTTGTCTCCTGAGGGTTTTCAGCGGATTACACCCACAAAATCCATAAAGAAAGAAATCAAATGTTAGTTTTTTTTTGAAAACGCATTTGAAATAAAGAAAAGTGCTGAAGTATTTTTGCGAAAATATAAGTGATCCAAGGTCATAGGTTAACCAGAAATTGTTCTTTCTTAAACTAAGTCAAAATGCAAAAAATCTTGTTATAAATTAAATGTAAGAATTTAAAATTGAATTGACTCTTTGATCTTTCATAAAATTCTAAGAAAAATATGCACTTTGTGAATAGTGAAGGTTTTTGGGATATCGACTCTAACTTTCATGCAATTATTTATATTATTTTATATATATATTTTTTCTTTTTCTTCCCTTAGTTTTATTAGGCTTTCTTATTTACCGGGTAGTGAGCCTTTAGCCGGTGACTCCCAAACCAGATGGTCTTAGGGCACCAGATGAGAAAAATCCCTCGGACTTAAGGACTTGAGTAAACAAGGCCACAAAACCAAAGGGGATTATTATTTTTTTTTTTGTCCACCATTTTAGGTGTGAATAATCATGCTTCCTGAGGCATAATTACCCAACTTCAATAAGTGATTTTTATTATCATAATTTTTTTAATATATATATATATTTTATGGCATTTCTAGTTTTTGTTTCAATCCCAAAAATTGTGTAAGTGTGAAGTGCATAATTCTAAGGCAAAAAATTCAAGATCAAATTATCTTTTCAATCTTATTTTCTATCCTAAAATTTAAACAAGATCTATTATTTTGACTCGATTTAAAATTTCATAATTTTAGGTCTTCCTAATTCCTAAGATAATCTTAATTTTCTTAAAATAAATCAAAACTATTTCTCTTAATTCAAAAAGATTTTTTTTAATTAAAAAGAAGTGTAAAAGAAAGAAAATTTTAAAATTACCTATGTTAGTAAACCCTCCCCCACACTTATCTTATGCATGGTCCTCAATGCATCGTGAATGTGTAAATACATGAAACAAATGGAGAGGGAAGGAAGATTACCTCAAGGGGGTTGCTCCGGTGGTGGTCTGATTGGGCCAAGCGTTGCGACCCAATCAAGATAACGTGGATCTTGAAGGAACCCACCAATGACCTCTATAACATGACCCCATAAAAGGATGATTGATTGAATGATCTTATTGAAAAATTTATCCCCATCTAATGGCCAATTTTTAAAAATAATTACTGAGTCAGTTTCTTCAATATCTTTGTGCAACAATGAAGTGTGGTTTGAGAGATGATCGATTTGGACTCAAATGGAACAGGAACAAAAACCGATACCGACTCGGGAAGTTGACTCAGATCAAGTCGAGAGTCAACAATGAGAGTCAAAATTGGTTCAAAAATAGGATCCAAACCAAAGAATTGATGTTCACACACTTCCCCAGCAATGAAGTGTGATCATAAGAAAATTGGGATTTCATTTCACGGTGTACTGGTACAGGATTCAATGTTGACTTCGGAATAGAGAAAAAATCTTGTAAAGATACCGGAGTAATTATTGAATCAAAAAGTGAAATGGAGTTCCCAACAAGAAGTTCAGAATCACATTCAGGTTCGATTTCAATTTCAGGGAAGGGATAACTTGCCAGAAGGTCCAGGTGACTTTCATAACTTGGAGTTTGGTCAAGTTCGAATGTGTGTTCTGAAATTGAATCCGGATTCCCAAATTGACATGATTCAAGGGTCCAATTAGTAGAGTTAGGGATATAAGAATTAGTCAATGGTTGACAAGAAAGATTTTCTTCGCTCTCATTGATCAGATCGCTCATTATTTAGAGTCTAACCTACTGACAGACAGGGTAACAGAATGTTGAGTCTGAATCATGTCTTCCATACTTTTTGTAATTGGTTTTTTTATTAAAAGATCAGTATGGAAGTTGATTTTGGAAATTGTGGTGAAATTAGGAGTCCATCGGATTTTGCGGTTGCTGCTCGGACTCATGCAAGGGTTCCATACTCAAGTCCAGTATTGAAGTTTGTTCATTTTGAATTGGTGAGACTGGAAAAGATGAGTATGACTCTTGAAAATTTGGTTGAAGGATGAGTCCAACATGTTTTGCATTCTTTCACAAAAGACTTCCAAACGCTTTTCTAGTTTAGATTCTTCTTCAGTTGGATGCTCTAGAAAAGGAGGAGTATGTGGAGTTTGATGTGGGAAGGATTGTGAATTGAGCAAATTTTGCATTTGTTGTAGGGACTCTTCGATACTCCTTTCCAATGATGATTTTTCTTCAATTAGTGGTTCAGGAAAAGGAGTATATGAATCAAAATTGGGGAACGAATATTGTGAAAATTGTGGACAAGATGGTTGAAAATTGGACTCGGGGTAGGAGAATCCCATAAACTCTGTGAAGAATTGAAATTATTTTGAAAATTATAGTCATATGGTTGGGGATATGGGTCATATTGATTCGGATAATCCCAACCCGGCATATATGGTTGGTTCATGTTGTACATTGCCGGGTCAGAGTTATCCGAGTCAAATGAGGTCGGGGTGAAATATGAATTCATATTATAATTGAAAGAATTGTTGTTATTAAAATCCATATCACAATTTACAAAAAAAGAAAACAAACAAACAAACAAACAAAAAAAAAAAGAAAGAAAACAAGCCTATACTAGGGTTGACTTAGACCTAGACGACTCCTAACTGGTTAGACTGTCCACGGGGGGTATATTGTCGGAAGTTGACCATGAGTTAATCGGCCAGGTAGGGGCATGATAAGTGGGAGGTATCCGTGCCGGAGCAACGGGCCTAATTATACCTAACCACTGTTCTTCGAGGTTTCGCCTCTCAATCCCCAACCTTAGACACCGATTTAGTAAGAGTCAAATTCTAACAATTCCCCCTTAGGTCAATCTCCTAAATGAGTCCGAGATGTCTCTAGGGGCCAAACGTCTAGCAATTTTTATTAGGCTTGGGTTGTGTGAGTGGGGAGGTAATTCTTGGGCTAAGGGAGGGTAATAACTTCCCCACCTTATGTGTATTGGGTGTTGCCCTTAAGTTTAATTTGTGCAAGTGTGCAATATAGATAATGATGAACAAAAAGCGCGAGTAAATCACTGAAATATCTGTCCTAACTATATGCAATGCAATATGTACACCTCCTAAAAGATTACAACAACACAAGAATAAAATACAGTATACTGGAATGAAAATTGACACGTGCCTAGATGCAAATGTCTAAACCGTTTTAAAGCATCCAATTACCGTATTTTAATTCTTAATATTATTTACAGTGTACAGGTAATAAAAAAAATTAGCAGCAGAAAATAAGAATATACAAGAATTACCCGACCACACTTGAGCAAGTGTGGACTTCTGCAATGCTAAAACTTTAACCTGCACACCAAAAAACAAAGAAGAAAAATTAACAAAAATGTGAAATCAAACCGTTCCCATCCCCGGCAACGGCGCCAAAATTTGATCGGGGTAAAATCGCGCACAAAAGTATATGTTTTGAAATGGATATTTAAAAGTGTGTGTGCTTTGGCTTCCTCGATACTTCCGTTATAGCATAGAGGCTAAAATGAGTCGAATCCACAAGGACGGGAGGTGATAGAAGCTTTACCGATTGATTCACGGTTTTGTTAAAAAGTTCTTCAAAGTTTTAAAGAATGAAAAGAAAGAAAAACAAAGAATGAAAAGAGAAGTGCGGTGAAAACAAGGAAGTGGGAAACATAGAAAAGAATTATTTTGTAGTTTTGTTTTTATATCTAAATAAAGTGAAAAAGAAAGAAAACTCATGGCTACTAACTACTAATGGCTCCACCAAACATGCTAACCTCTTAGTGATAGTTGCCTCACATGTATCACTGGCCATCACTAGTCCTTAGTTCAAGAGCGATTCAAAGCATGACCCATATGTAACTCATCACAACCTAACACAACAAAACAAGTTCAAGCTACACTTAAACCATCAAAACTAAAAGTAAGCATGGAGTAAAGTAATGTTAGCTTGTTAGTGGTTAGAAAGTTAGAGTTAGATCAATCATCATGAGTCATCAATGGCTCTTGCAAGAGCAAGGCCAAACGAGGCTATTAGATTCATGTGGATTATCAAATAAGAAGTTAGATTAGTTGGTGGTTAGTAGTTAGTTGCAATGAGAGAAAGTTTAGCTAAACATGTAAAAGAGATTGAGAGAAAAAAATATAGAGTGGTAAAGAGAGCACCTTTTATAGATTGTCACCTTCTATTACAAGCACTCTTGCATTCCAAGCATGTACCACTCTCTCTCCCTATTACAAGATCTAAAATAAATGGAAAATACAAGGGAGGAAGAAGAAGAAAAACTATACTAAACTACCCTAAACTACAAAATGGAAAATGAGAACTACCCTAAACCTTGCATATCCTTGCTCTGGAACCTCAGGGGGGGTATTTATAGGCATCAGGGGAACAGGGGGTTAGGGGACAAACCCTGGCCCGAAGCGACGCGCGCGCCGCGGCCGTATGGCCGCGGAAACGCAGCTTGGGCCGCGTTTCTGCGGTCCCTTGGTGGCCGCGCGCGCGATGCTTCAAGCCGCGCGCGGTCCTTTCTGTCCCTGTCAGGACCTGTGCCCGGTTTCGTCTTTACAACCCCTGGTTTTGATAAATCAGCTCCTCTAGGTCAATGGCTATTCATGTAGGCTTTTAATCATCATTAAGTGGTGATTTAGGGTCTTCTTCTTCATTTGCACACCATGGACCTAGAATCAAGCAAGTAAGGTATTATTTAGCAGAATTTATTATCAAATAGATGTGAAGATGCTGGTATGAATTATGCAGTTTCAGTGACTAATCAAGCAGCAAGATGGGCTTCATGCATTTGAGCAATAAGGTGCACAAGCTGCTCGCTAACCGAAGACTTCAGGTCCGAATGCTAAGAAGGCGCCATTCATCTACATCCCTCTCAAGTTGGTCTACCAAAAGTTCCAATGCAGCGGCCTGATTATCCCCTCCAAAGTCCGGATACTTTCAATACTTCGGAAAAGGACTACCTTTAGAGTAAAGAATGAGGTAGTTGAACCTTTCAAAATCAAAGTGATGGATCGCTTCAAGCTCTTATAAAAGCTATCGACTAGCTCAGCCACAAATTCATTCTCGGCCTCAATCACTCCTGACAGATGGGCAGCCTATGAAGATTCACCGGCTTTATTGACATTACTGGGAAGGAATAGTAGAAGCACTGGCTGCAGTAACATGAGAGGTCGTCAGTGATCTCGGCGGAGTCCTCATTAAAACTAGTACACTAGCCATAACCGAGGTCGGACTAGTGACTATTTTGGAAGAGCGGGCTCAACCACCAGTGTTGGGGAAGTAGGACTGGTAACCACCCTCAGCTCCGTACCTGGCAAGATAGATGGCGCTGGCGAAACTGATGGCACCTCACTCGTTGATATAGCTGGAAGTTTAGGTTGCCTCCATGACTACAGTCCCCTCAATCTCTGTTCCTCTGACTGGTTCAGGCTGATAAGAGGGCAGGTCACCATACAAAGCATCAACTCACAGCATCCGTCGCGGTCGAAGTGCTTATTTCACCCCTAGATCCCTCAGGAAGACAGGTGGGCTCTCTTGAAGTCGATGCACCCAGTGGCGGAACACCTGCAATAAGACTTTATTTAGGCAGGGCATAACAAATATCAAGAGTCAAAAGGTCAAAACCTTACCAAAAAGATAATGTCGCTTCAATTGTCTTGGCGGCTACATCAGTCTCTATGGCCTCCATCGGAAAATCTTTGGCGGAGTCAACACGGACGGCCGGCTCACCTTCGCTCGCCGAACCCTCCGTGGTCCACCCAAAGGAGCTAGAAGCCTCAGAATTTCCTTTCGAAGTCCCGGTGCCCGAAGGACCTACATCAGCCGCGTCATCTCCGGATTCTTCTGAGACGGCGAAATAGCCAGCCTCATCGCCCTCCTTATAAGTAAACAAGGGATAATAATGCTCCCCTTGTTCTCCAACAACTTTAGCTCTCAGGCTTCTCACCGCCTCAGTGCCTAAATCACAAAGCAAATTATGAGCTGTCCCGAGCACATAAAAAGTATATTACAAGGACGAAGCTGATCTTACCCGGGTCCGGAGCGACTTCGCCAGTAGTCGGTTCGGGAACTGACGATTCACTACTAACGGGGCAAGAGAAGGAAGCGCTACAGATGGTTTGCCCTCTACGACAACTGTAGGGGCTTGGCGACGGGGTTTCTTCACCACCTGCTTCCTGCGAGATCCACTCTTCCGTTTTCGCTTAAAGTGGACGTCGGGATCCTCCTCCTCCACTTCTTCTACATGTTCTGTAGGGGCCGTCCCCACCACGCCAGAAGCAGCTGCAGGAGTCTCGGCACCTGTCTCCGCTTCAAAGCGAGGACTTTCTGCATCCGAGGCTTCACTGTCGTCAACAGTGATGAACTCCCCAAAGCCTGGGACGCGAAAACCTTTTACCCTCACCTTCTCAGTGACCTTCCGCTTCAACCGCTGAGAAATCAACTTCACACCAGAAGAGTTGATAGAGAATCTGGTGGGTGTGGAGTTTGAGATTGCATACCACTGGTAGAATCCCAGGGTCATTAAAAGGTTCGGAGTTCTTAGCGGCATGCACAGCCGCGCCTCGGTACAGCCTGCAATGAAGAACCGCCAGGCACGGGCTCCATCGATGAGGCTCCCCATGAAAGCCAGATTGAGGTTTGGGTTGCCCACGTACAGTTGGTCATATCCAAACTGACGGGCAAACCGACTTGGAACATAAGGCTCCAAGTAGCAGGTGTCCCCGCTTCTGTACAATAAATGTGAGGGCCGAATGCTGACCAGCCACTCAAAAATTCCCCGGCACAATGATGTCTGCCCTTCCCCTGAGTCTTTGAACTCCTCTCCATAGCCCGCATCCCGAATATAGGGAAGCAGCGGAAAAGGCCATAGACGTCATAGCGATTCAGCAACTTACGGACCGCAGCCACGTAAAGTCCTCAGCCATGAACATCCCCGAATCGGCAGAGAAGCGCCGTTCGAACACCTTCTGGGGGGTCCTCTCCAGCTTCGATCAAGGAGGGACAGTGAAGGGCAAACCACGCCATCAAATATGTATACGGCAGACCTATTCTGGGTTCAGTCCGTTGCTGGGCAAAATAGTCCCCTTTCCCCGCTTCGTCGTTGGTGGCCAAAGAATGCCTCTGTCAATGCACGAAGGCCTCTCTGAATACAACACACCATGGCCGGAAGAAGTCCCAGAGAACGACCATGGACTAGACGAATAGCAGGCAGCAGGACAGTCAGATGAATGACGTCACCCGACGAAGATGGCACCACGCACCTCTTCAACCAGACCGTCAAGAAACCAGCCAGCAGTGCCTTCCGGGACATCGGCCAATGAGAGTGATGGAAAACTCCGAAAGATATCACCTTTCTCATAGGGGTCGTCGTCTTCTTCCACAATTACATCCCCTTGAGAATGCTTTTGCATCGGCTAAAGATGTCTTCATCGGCAACTCCACATGCGCCTTCTCAGGAGTATTTTCCATGTCAGAGAACAAATACTTTCCCCAGCTCTTCAAACTACACGAAGTTCCTTGTGGCTTCATGCATACTGGAACAAATATACAAGTGGCACATTAACTCTCGGTAAGTCTCAAACAAGGCGGGCTCTTACTTCTCCAAAAGGTCCAATTCCGCCTCACATGGAAGTATTCTTCGTATGGGAAAGATCCCAAGGGCCGAGCAGAGACTTCCCACATCTCATACAGAGCCATGCCCAATTCGCCAACAGGAGTGAAGAAAGTCCCTGTAGCCGAGCAGTATAACTCGAAGATGGCATAGAAGTTCGCTACGCTCATCTGAATGCCGTAGCAGGTCGCCCTGACGGCCTCATAAAGATTCAGCCTCTCCAGATCCTCCTCGAAATGAGCAAGGACATATAGAGTCAAATCCCTCCACCATGCCTTCGGAGGGTGAAATCCACCCTGGAGTCCTGAAGTCGGTGGCTGGGTAGTTCCCATGAACTTTAAAGAATTGATTGCCAAAAGTCTGTGCCACCATAGGATTTTTCTCCCACTGGAATGTCTCGCGATACATTCCAAGGGTGTAGACCCATTATGCAACGAGGAGGTCCCGCCCTTGTGTAGCGGGTGAGGGAAGTATCAATTGCCCTACGTGAACGGATTCGGTACTCCGACTCACTTGCCACTGCATCTTCCGAGCCTTCGTCACGCATTGGAAGAAAGACAAGGGAAAATGCCACTTGCTGGATGGAAGATAAAACTTCTCGCCATCTAATTGGAAAATCCACTACCCCTCCCGGCTAGCAGCTGGCGATCATGGTCTGGCGTCATTCCACAAACATGAAGTCAGGCTTCCGATAGATTCGTCGGTCAAAATCTTCAAGGGAAGCAGTAGTCAGGATGCTCTTCATGGTGCGTTGATCCCCACTGTAAATAAGCGTGTCTCGAGCAGGAGAGCTCCGCCTCGCTGAACAGAGAAGCCTGCCTTGAACTACAGACCCACATTGCCGTCTAATCCCCTGGCCGTCCCAAAAGACTGTTCAAGGACCAGTAGTGTAGTGCACTGCAAGAACAAAGAAAAACTATGATTAGTTCATCAGCCAAACAAAGGCTAAAACAAAATGCAATTTTTGTTAAGGCATAGCCTCGCTCTCTGAGCGAAGCTTTCCTAACGATATCTTCGCTCCGAAGCTTAGCTTCACAGCTGCAGTATAACTCCACATCCCACACGAAGGCAGGATGTAGGAAAATATCCAAGTGTTAGCTTCGCTCTAGAAGCTTAGCTTCGAACAACAGAATGCGACAAAGCCCCAAGGGCTAACTTCGTCAGAAGGGTATTACGGTCCTTTTCTGTCAAATTTCATAGGACAGC
>JAVJIF010017096.1:0-73217 GCA_038442645.1 Agave tequilana
GAATGGTTTGAACTAGGCCTTATGAGAGCAGAATTGGGACCAAACGAGAGGAAAACAAGTTTTCGAGGGCTGTGAAAGGTATTAACATAGTTTCTAACCTTGTTTCTAGTGTTAATTGAAAGTTTGATCAAAAGTCAAACCTTTAGCCCTGATTGGCCTGAACTAGGCATTATAAGAACCAAATAGGGCATAAATGGGAGAAAACATGATTTTCAAGAGCCGAGAGTAGTATCACATAATTTTTATATATAATTATTACTAATTAAATTTGTTTCTATTCTTAATGGAAAAGTTTGACCAAAAGTCAAACATTCAGCCCCGATTGGCCTGAACTAGAAATTATAAGAGCTGAATAGGGCCCACAGGTGGAAAACAAGGTTTTCAAGAGCAGTAATTGTATTATATAGTTTTCAATATGCAATCACAATAATTAATCTTATTTTTAGTGTTAATTGTAAGTTTGACCAAAAGTCAAAGTTTCTCCCCAATTGACCTGAATTAGCCTTTAAAAGCCGAATAGGATCCAAACATGAAGAAAATGTTTTTTTCAAGACCGGAGGATAGTATTACATATTTTTTATATATAATTACTTCTAATTAAACTCGTTTCTATTCCAATTTGAAAGCTTGACTAAAGTCAAACTTTCAGCCCTTTTTGTGCCTGAATTATGCCTTTTAAGAGCCGATTAGGGCCCAAACGGGAAAATATAAGCTTTTCATGAGCTGGGAGTAGTATTACATTGTTTTTAGTTATAATTACTTGTTCCTAGTCTTATATGAAAGTTTGACCAAAAGTCTAACTTTCAGCCTCATTTGGCCTGAATTAGGCCTTATAAGAGTCGAATAGAGCCCAAACGTGAGAAAACATGTCTTTCAAGTGCCAATAGTAGTATCACATAATTTATATTTATAACTGATATTAATTAACTTGTTTCTATTCTTAATTTGAAAGTTTTGCCAAAAGTCAAAATTTCAGCCCTGATTGGCCTGAACTAGGCCCTTTATGAGAGCCGAAAAGGGCCCAAACATGGAGAAAATGTAGTTTTCAAGAGCCGAGATGTATTACATAGTTTTTAAGGATAACTATAATAAATTAACTTTTTTCGATCCTTAATTTAGATGTTTGACCAAGAGTCAAACTTTTAGCCTCCGATTTGCCGAACTAAGGTCATCGAGCCGAATTGAGATAAACGAGAGGAAAACTTGATTTTTAAGGTCTGTGAATGGTATTGAATAGTCTCTATGGACAATACTAATAATTAACCTTGTTTTCAGTGTTAATTTGTAAGTTTGACCAAAAGTCAAACTTTCAGCCCTGATTAGCTTGGAGTAGGCCTTATGAGAGCAGAATTGGGACCAATGAGAGTAAAACATAGTTTTCGACTGCTGTGAAGGTATTACATAGTTTTACGTATCATTACTGCTAATTAACCTTACTTCTAGTGTTAATGGGGAAGTTTAACTAAAGTCAAAATTTCAGCCCCGAATGGTTTGAACTAGGCCTTATGAGAGCAGAATTGGGACCAAACGAGAGGAAACATAGTTTTCGAGGGCTGTGAAAGGTATTACATAGTTTTTACGTATCATTACTACTAATTACCTTATTTCTAGTGTTAATGGGGAAGTTTAACCAAAAGTCAAACTTTCAGCCCCGATTGCTTTGAACTAGGCCTTATGAGAGCATAATTGGGACAAAACGAGAGGAAAACATAGTTTTCGAGGCTGTGAAAGGTATTACATAGTTTTTACATATAATTACTATTAATTAATCTTATTTCTAGTGTTAATGGGAAAGTTTAACCAAAAGTCAAACTTTCAGCCCCGATTAGCCTGAACTAATCCTTATAGAGTCGAATAGGACCCCAGCGGAAAAAAAAATGAGATTTTAAGAGCCGAAAGTAGTATTACATAGTTTTTATGTATAATTAATAGTAATTAAACTTGTTTCTATTCAAATTGGGAAGTTATACTATTCAAACTTTCCAGCACCGATTGGTCTAAAGCAGGCCTTATTCGCCGTATATGGCCTAACAGGGGAAAAAAATAATTTTCAAGAGCCAGGAGTAGTGTCACATAGTTTCTATGTATAACTACTACTAATGAAACTGGTTTCTATTCTTAATTTGGATTTTGACCAAAAGTCAAACTTTCAGCCCTTTTTAGCCTAAACGAGGCCTTATAGAGCCGAATAGTGCCCAAAGGGAGAAAACATGGCTTTCAAGAGACGGGAGTAGTTTCAATAGTTTCTATATATAACTACTTCTAATTAAATTTGTTTCTATTCTTAATTTGAAATTTGACCAAAAGTTAAACTTTAAGCCCCGATTAATTTGACTGAACTCGGCCATATAAGTGCCAAATAGGGCCCAAACCGCGGGAAAACAAAGTTTTCAAAAGCTGACGTGGTATGAACTAGGTCTTATAAGAGCCGAATATGGCCTAAAAGGGGTGAAGACGTGGCCTTAAAGAGCCAAGAGTTGTATTTCATTGTTTTTATATAAATTACTACTAATCAGACTTAATTCTAGTCTTAATCTAGAAGTTTGACCAAAAGTCAAACTTTCAACCCAATTGGCCTGAACTGGTATTATAAGAGCCGAATAGGGCCCAAACGAGGAGAAAACATAGTTTTCAAGAATTGGGAGTAGTATCACATGTTTTGATGTATAATTTACTACTAATTAAACTTATTTCTTGACTTAATTGAGAAGTTTGACCTAAAGTCAAACCTTCAACCCCTATTGGCCTGAAATAGCCTTATAAAAGCCAGGTACGGCCCAAACAAGAGGAAAACATGGTTTTCAAGAGCAGTGAGTGGTGTTACATAGTTTTCTATATGAATTACTACTAATTTACCTTGTTTCTAATGTTAATTGAAAGTTTGGCCAAAATTTAAACTTTCAGCCTCGATTTACCTGAATTAGGCCTTATAAGAGCTACATAGGGCCTTATAAGGGGAGAAAATGAGGTTTTCAAGAGGCAGGAGTAGTATTACATAATTTTTATATATAACTACTATTAATTAAATGTGTTTCTATTCATAATTTCAAAGTTTATCAAAAGCCAAACTTTCAGTCCCGATTGGCCAGAACTAGGCCTTATAAGAGCCGAATAGGGGCCAAACATAGTTTTAAAGGGTCTTGAATGGTATTACATTGTTTTTATGTACAATTAGTACTAATTAACCCTGTTTCTAGTGTTAATTGGGTGTTTGAGCAAATTTTTAAACTTTCAGCCCCGATTGGCCTGAATTAGGCCTTATAAGAGCTGAATAGGACTCAAACGGGGAGAATATGAGGTTTTCAAGAGCCGAGAGTAGTATGACATATTTTTTTATATAAAATTACTATTATTTAAACTTGTTTCTAGTCTTAATTGAGAAGTTTCACCAAAATTAAACTTTCAGCCCCGATTGGCCTGAACCAAGCCTTATAAAAGCAGAATAAGGCCCAAACAGGGAAAATATATGGTTTTAAAGAGCCGAGAGTAGTATCACATAATTTCTGTGTATAACTATAACTAATTAAATAAGTTTCTATTCTTAATTTATAGTTTGACTAGAAGTCAAAATTCAGCTTCGATTGACTTGAACTAGGCCTTTTAAGAGCTAAATAGGGCCCAAACAGGGAAAAATGAGGTTTTCAAGAGCTGAGAGTAGTATTACATAGTTTTTATATATATTACTACTAAATAAACTTGTTTCTAGTCTTAATTAAATAATTTTACCAAAAGTCAAATTCTCAGCCTCGATTGGCTTGAACCAAGCCTTATAAGAGCCGAATAGCGCCAAAATGGGGAGAAACATGTATTTCAAGAGCTGGGAGTAATATCATATAGTTTGTAAGTATAACTACTACAAATTAAACTTGTTTCTTTTTTTAATTTGGAAATTTGATCAAAGTTAAACTTTTAGTCCCGATTGGCCAGAACTACGCCATATAAGAGCCAAATACGACCCAAACCGGAGAAAAACAAAGTTCTCAAGAGCTGAGAGTGTATTACAAATTTCTGTGTACAATTATTATTAATTAACTTTGTATTTAGTGTTAATTGGAAGTTTGTCAAATTTTCTGTCCTGATTGGCTTGAACTAGGCCTTATAAGAGCCGAATAGTGCCTAAACGGGAAAAAAAACATAAGGTTTTCAAGAGCCGGGAGTAGTATTACATAGTTTTTTTATATAACTACTATAATTAAACTTGTTTCTATTCTTAATTTAGAAGTTGACCAAAAGTTAAAGTTTCAGCTCCGATTAGCCTGCACTAGGCCTTATAAGAGCCGAATAGGGACCAAAGGAGATGAAAACATAGTTTTCAAGGACCTTCAATGGTATTATAAAATTTCTATGTACAATACTACTAATTAATCTTGTTTCTAATGTTATTGGTAAGATTGACTAAATTTCAAATTTTCAGCCCCGATTGGCCTGAACTAGGCCTTATAAGAGCCGAATAGGAGGACCTAAATGGGGAGAAAATGAGGTTTTCAAGATTTGAGAGTAGTATTACATATTTTTATGTATAATTACTATTAATTAAACTTGTTTTTAGACTTATTTGGGTTGTTTCACTAAAATTCAAACTTTCAACCCCGATTGGCCTGAACCAAGCTATATAAGAGCCGAATAGGGCGAAAACAGGGAGAAAACATAGTTTTAAAAAGACGAGAGTAGTATCACATTGTTTCTATGTTTAACTACAACTAATTAAACTGGTTTATATTCTTTATTTCTAGTTTGACCAAAAGCTAAAATTTCAGCTTCGATTGACTTGAACTGAGCCTTATAAGAGCCGAAAAGGGCCAAAACGTCGAGAAAACGAGGTTTTATAGAGCAGGAGTAGTATTACATAGTTTTTATGTATAACTACTACAAATTAAACTTGTTTCTCTTTTTAATTTAGAAGTTTGACTAAGAGTCAAACTTTTAGTCCCGATTGGCCTGAAATAGGCCTTATTAGAGCTGAATTGGGACCAAACGAGAGGAAAACATGGTTAAAAAGGGCCGTGAATGGTATTGCATAGATTCTATATACAATTACTACTAATTAACCTTGTTTCTAGTGTTAATTGAAAGTTTGATCAAAAGTCAAACCTTCAGCCCTGATTGGCCTGAACTAGGCATTATAAGAACCAAAATAGGCCTAAACGGCGAGAAAACATGATTTTCAAGAGCCGAGAGTAGTATCACATAATTTTTATATATAATTACTATTAATTAAACTTGTTTCTATTCTAATGGAAAAGTTTGACCAAAAGTCAAACCTTCAGCCCCGATTGGCCTGAACTAGAAATTATAAGAGCTGAATAAGGCCCAACAGGTGGAAAACAAGGTTTTCAAGAGCAGTAATTGTATTATATAGTTTCAATATGCAATTACTACAATTAATCTTATTTTAGTGTTAATTGTAAGTTTGACCAAAAGTCAAAGTTTTCAGCCCCAATTGACCTGAATTAGCCTTTAAAGAGCCGAATAGGATCCAAACGTGAAGAAAAATTTTTTCAAGACGAGGATAGTATTACATATTTTTTTATATATAATTATTTCTAATTAAACTCGTTTCTATTCAATTTGAAAGCTTGACTAAAAGTCAAACTTTCAGCCCTTTTTTGGCCTGAATTATGCCTTTTAAGAGCCGATTAGGGCCCAAACGGGGAAAATACGAGCTTTTCATGAGCTGTGAGTAGTATTATATAGTTTTTAGTTATAATTACTTGTTCCAAGTCTTAATATGAAAGTTTTACCAAAAGTCTAACTTTCAGCCTCATTGGCTTGAATTAGGCCTTATAAGAGTCGAATAGGGCCCAAACGGGGAGAAACATGTCTTTCAAGTGCCGAGAGTAGTATCACATAATTTATATGTATAACTGATATTAATTAAACTTGTTTCTATTCTTAATTTGAAAGTTTTGCCAAAAGTCAAAATTTCAGCCCAGATTGGCCTGAACTAGGCCTTTTATAAGAGCCGAAAAGGGCCAAACATGGAGAAAATGAGGTTTTCAAGAGCCGAGATTGGTATTACACTATTTTATGGATAACTACAATAAATTAAACTTGTTTCTATCCTTAATTTAGAAGTTTGACGAAGAGTCAAACATTTAGCCCCCGATTGGCCGAACTAGGGCTCATAGAGCCGATTGAGATAAACGAGATGAAAACTTGGTTTTTAAGGCTGTGAATAGTATTGAATAGTCCTCTATGTACAATTACTATTAATTAATATTGTTTCTAGTGTTAATTTGTAAGTTTGACCAAAAGTCAAACTCTCAGCCCCGATTGGCTTGATCTAGGCCTGATGAGAGCAGAATTGGGACCAAACGAGAGTAAAAATATAGTTTTTGAGGGCTGTGAAAGGTATTACATAGTTTTTACGTATCATTACTTCTTCTAATTAACCTTATTTCTAGTGTTAAGGTAAAGTTTAACCAAAAGTCAAAATTTCAGCCCGAATGGCTTGAACTAGGCCTTATGAGAGCAGAATTGGGACCAAACGAGAGGAAAACATAGTTTTCGAGGGCTGTGAAAGGTATTACATAGTTTTTTACGTATCATTACTACTAATTAACCTTATTTCTAGTGTTACTGGGGAAGTTTAACTAAAAGTCAAACTTTCAGCCCAGACTGGCTTGAACTAGGCCTTATGAGAGCAGAATTGGGACCAAACGAGAGGAAAACATAGTTTTCGAGGGCTATGAAAGGTATTACATAGTTTTTATATATAATTACTACTAATTAACCATATTTCTAGTGTTAATGGGGAAGTTTAACCAAAAGTCAAACTTTCAGCCCCGATTAGCCTGAACTAGTCCTTATAAAGCCGAATAGGACCCAAACGGGAAAATTGAGATTTCAAGAGCCGAAAGTAGTATTACATAATTTTTATGTATAATTACTAGTAATTAAACTTGTTTCTAGTCTAAATTGGGAAGTTATACTATTCAAACTTTCCAGCCCTATTGATCTAAAGCAGGCCTTATATGAGCCGTATATGGCCCAATCAGGAAGAAAAAATAATTTTCAAGAGCCGAGAGTAGTGTCACATAGTTTTCTATGTATAACTACTACTAATTAAACTGGTTTCTATTCTTAATTTGGATTTTGACCAAAAGTCAAACTTTCAGCCCTTATTAGCCTGAACTAGGCCTTATAGAGCCAAATAGTGCCCAAAGGGAGAAACTTTGCTTTCAAGAGACGGGAGTAGTTTCAATAAGTTTCCATGTATAACTACTTCTAATTAAAATTTGTTTCTATTCTTAATTTGAAATTTTCACCACAGTTAAACTTTTAGCCCCGATTAATTTGCCTGAACTCGGCCATATAAGTGCCAAATAGGGCCCAAAACGCGGGAAAACATAGTTTTCAAAAGCTGACAGTGGTATTAGATAATTTCTATATACAATTACTACTAATTAATAGTGTTAATCAGAAAGTTCGACCAAACGTCAACTTTCAGTCTGATTGGCCTGAACTAGGCCTTGTAAGAGCTGAATAGGGCCCAAACGGGGAGAAAATATAGTTTTCCAGAGCTCGAAGTAGTATTACATAGTTTTTATGTATAATTACTACTATTTAAACTTGTTTCTAGTCTTAATTGGGAAGTTTTGATCAAAAGTCAAACTTTCAGCCCCAATTGGCATGAATAGGCCATACTAGAGCTGAATTGGGACCAAACGAGAGGAAAACATGGTTAACAAGGGCCGTGAATGGTATTGCATAGATTCTATATACAATTAGTACTAATTAACCTTATTCTAGTGTTAATTTGAAAGTTTGATCAAAAGTCAAACCTTCAGCCCTGATTGGCCTGAACTAGGCATTATAAGAACCAAATAGGACCTAAATGGGGAGAAAACATGGTTTTCAAGAGCCAAGAGTTGTATCACATAATTTTTATATATAATTATTACTAATTAAATTTGTTTCTATTCTTATGGAAAAGTTTGACCAAAAGTCAAACATTCAGCCCCGATTGGCCTAAACTAGAAATTATAAGAGCTAAATAGGGCCCAACAGGTGGAAAACAAGGTTTTCAAGAGCAGTAATTGTATTATATAGTTTCAATATGCAATTACAATAATTAATCTTATTTTTAGTGTTAATTGTAAGTTTGACCAAAAGTCAAAGTTTCAGCCCCAATTGACTTGAACTAGACTTTAAAGAGCTGATAGGATCCAAACGTGAAGAAAATGCTTTTTTCAAGAACAGAGGATATTATTACATATTTTTATATATAATTACTTCTAATTAAACTCGTTTCTATTCCAATTTGAAAGCTTGACTAAAAGTCAAACTTTCAGCCCTTTTTGTGCCTGAATTATGCTTTTTAAGAGCCGATTAGGGCCCAAACGGGAAAAATGCAAGCATTTCATGAGCTGGGAGTAGTATTACATAGTTTTTAGTTATAATTACTTGTTCCTAGTCTTAATATGAAAGTTTGACCAAAAGTCTAACTTTCAGCCTCATTGGCCTGAATTAGGCCTTAAGAGTCGAATAGAGCCCAAACGGTGAGAAAACATGTCTTTCAAGTGCCGATAGTAGTATCACATAATTTATATTTATAACTGATATTAATTAAACTTGTTTCTATTCTTAATTTGAAAGTTTTGCCAAAAGTCAAAATTTCAGCCCTGATTGGCCTGAACTAGGCCTTTTATGAGAGCCGAAAAGGGCCCAAACATGGAGAAAATGTGGTTTTCAAGAGCCGAGATAGGTATTACATAGTTTTTATGGATAACTACAATAAATTAAACTTTTTTCTATCCTTATTTAGAAGTTTGACCAAGATTCAAACTTTTAGCCCCCGATTGCCGAACTAAGACTCATAGAGCCGAATTGAGATAAAACGAGAGGAAAACTTGATTTTTAAGGGCTGTGAATGGTATTGAATAGTCTCTATGGACAATTACTAATAATTACCTTGTTTGCTGTTAATTTGTAAGTTTGACCAAAAGTCAAACTTTCAGCCCCGATTAGCTTGGAGTGGCCTTATGAGAGCAGAATTGGGACCAAAGGAGAGTAAACATAGTTTTCGACTGGTGTGAAAGGTATTACATAGTTTTTACGTATCATTAGTGCTAATTAACCTTATTTCTTGTGTTAATGGGGAAGTTTAATTAAAAGTCAAAATTTCAGCCCGAATGGCTTGAACTAGGCCTTATGAGAGCAGAATTGGGACCAAACGAGAGGAAAACATAGTTTTCGAGGGCTGAAAGGTATTACATAGTTTTTACGTATCACTACTACTAATTAACCTTATTTCTAGTGTTAATGGGGAAGTTTAACCAAAAGTCAAACTTTCAGCCCCGATTGGCTTGAACTAGGCCTTATGAGAGCATAATTGGGACCAAACGAGAGGAAAACATAGTTTTCGAGGGCTGTGAAAGGTATTACATAGTTTTTATATATAATTACTACTAATTAACCTTATTTCTAGTGTTAATGGGGAAGTTTAACCAAAAGTCAAATTTCAGCCCCGATTAGCCTGAACTAGTCCTCATAAGAGCCGAATAGGACCCCAACGGAAAAAAAAATGAGATTTCAAGAGCCGAAGTAGTATTACATAGTTTTTATGTATAATATAATTACTAGTAATTAAACTTGTTTCTATTCTAAATTGGGAAGTTATACTATTCAAACTTTCCAGCACCGATTGGTCTAAAGCAGGCCTTATTCGCCGTATATGGCCCAATCAGGGAGAAAAAATAATTTTCAAGAGCCAAGAGTAGTGTCACATAGTTTCTATGTATAACTACTACTAATGAAACTGGTTTCTATTCTTAATTTGGATTTTGACCAAAAGTCAAACTTTCAGCCCTTTTTAGCCTGAACGAGGCCTTATAGAGCCGAATAGTGCCCAAAGGGAGAAAAACATGGCTTTCAAGAGACGGGAGTAGTTTCAATAAGTTTCTATATATAACTACTTCTAATTAAATTTGTTTCTATTCTTAATTTGAAATTTTGACCAAAAGTTAAACTTTAAGCCCCGATTAATTTGACTGAACTCGGCCATATAAGTGCCAAATAGGGCCCAAAACGCGGGAAAACATAGTTTTCTAAAGCTGACAGTGGTATTAGATATTTCTATATACAATTACTTCTAATTAATAGTGTTAATCGGGAAGTTGGACCAAACGTCAAACTTTCAGTCTGATTGGCCTGAACTAGGCCTTGTAAGAGCTGAATTGGGCCCAAACGGGGAGAAAATATAGTTTTCCAGAGCTCGAAGTAGTATTATATAGTTTTTATGTATAATTACTACTATATAAACTTGTTTCTAGTCTTAATTGGGAAGTTTGATCAGAAGTCAAACTTTCAGCCCTAATTGGCATGAACTAGGCCTTATAAGAGCCGAATATGGCCTAAAAGGGGTGAAGACGTGGCCTAAAAGAGCCAAGAGTTGAATTTCATTGTTTTTATATACAATTACTACTAATCAGACTTAATTCTAGTCTTAATCTAGAAGTTTAACCAAAAGTCAAACTTTCAACCCAATTGGCCTGAACTGGTATTATAAGAGCCGAATAGGGTCCAAACGAGGAGAAAACATAGTTTTCAAGAATTGGGAGTAGTATCACATGGTTTTGATGTATAATTTACTACTAATTAAACTTATTTCTAGACTTAATTGAGAAGTTTGACCTAAAGTGAAACCTTCAGCCCCTATTGACCCGAAATAGGCCTTATAAAAGCCAGGTATAGGTCCCAAACAAGAGGAAAACATGGTTTTTAAGAGCCGTGAGTGGTGTTACATAGTTTCTATATGAATTACTAATAATTTACCTTGTTTCTAGTGTTAATTGGAAGTTTGGCCAAAATTTAAACTTTCAGCCTCGATTTACCTGAATTCGGCCTTATAAGAGCTACATAGGGCCTTATAAGGGGAGAAAATGAGGTTTTCAAGAGGCAGGAGTAGTATTACATAATTTTTATGTATAACTACTATAAATTAAATGTGTTTCTATTCTTAATTGGAAGTTTACCAAAAGCCAAACTTTCAGTCCCGATTGGCCAGAACTAGGCCTTATAAGAGCCGAATAGTTTGACCAAAAATTTAAACTTTCACATAATTTTTATATATAATTATTACTAATTAAATTTGTTTCTATTCTTAATGGAAAAGTTTGACCAAAAGTCAAACATTCAGCCCCGATTGGCCTGAACTAGAAATTATAAGAGTTGAATAGGGCCCAACAGGTGAAAAACAAGGTTTTCAAGAGCAGTAATTGTATTATATAGTTTCAATATGCAATTACAATAATTAATCTTATTTTTAGTGTTAATTGTAAGTTTGACCAAAAGTCAAAGTTTCAGCCCCAATTGATCTGAATTAGCCTTTAAAGAGCCGAATAGGATCCAAACGTGAAGAAAATGTTTTTTTCATGACCGGAGGATAGTATTACATATTTTTTTATATATAATTACTTCTAATTAAACTCGTTTCTATTCCAATTTGAAAGCTTGACTAAAAGTCAAACTTTCAGCCCTTTTTGTGCCTGAATATGCCTTTTAAGAGCCGATTAGGGCCCAAACGGGAAAAATGCGAGCTTTTCATGAGCTGGGAGTAGTATTACATAGTTTTTAGTTATAATTACTTGTTCCTAGTCTCAATATGAAAGTTTGACCAAAAGTCTAACTTTCAGCCTCATTGGCCTGAATTAGGCCTTATAAGAGTCGAATAGAGCCCAAACGGTGAGAAAACATGTCTTTCAAGTGCCGATAGTAGTATCACATAATTTATATTTATAACTGATATTAATTAAACTTGTTTCTATTCTTAATTTGAAAGTTTTGCCAAAAGTCAAAATTTCAGCCCTGATTGGCCTGAACTAGGCCTTTTATGAGAGCCGAAAAGGGCCCAAACATGGAGAAAATGTGTTTTTTCAAGAGCCGAGATTGATATTACATAGTTTTTAAGGATAACTACAATAAATTAAACTTTTTCTATCCTTAATTTAGATGTTTGACCAAGAGTCAAACTTTTAGCCTCCGATTGGCCGAACTAAGGCTCATCGAGCCGAATTGAGATAAAAAGAGAGGAAAACTTGATTTTTAAGGGCTGTGAATGGTATTGAATAGTCTCTAGGGACAATTACTAATAATTAACCTTGTTTTCAGTGTTAATTTGTAAGTTTGACCAAAAGTCAAACTTTCAGCCCTGATTAGCTTGGAGTAGGCCTTATGAGAGCAGAATTGGGACCAAATGAGAGTAAAATATAGTTTTCGACTGCTGTGAAAGGTATTACATAGTTTTTACGTATCATTACTGCTAATTAACCTTACTTCTAGTGTTAATGGGGAAGTTTAACTAAAAGTCAAAATTTCAGCCCCGAATGGTTTGAACTAGGCCTTATGAGAGCAGAATTGGGACCAAACGAGAGGAAAACATAGTTTTCGAGGGCTGTGAAAGGTATTACATAGTTTTTACGTATCATTACTACTAATTAACCTTATTTCTAGTGTTAATGGGGAAGTTTAACCAAAAGTCAAACTTTCAGCCCCGATTGGCTTGAACTAGGCCTTATGAGAGCATAATTGGGACCAAACGAGAGGAAAACATAGTTTTCGAGGGCTGTGAAAGGTATTACATAGTTTTTACATATAATTACTATTAATTAATCTTATTTCTAGTGTTAATGGGAAAGTTTAACCAAAAGTCAAACTTTCAGCCCCGATTAGCCTGAACTAATCCTTATAAGAGCCGAATAGGACCCCAGCGGAAAAAAAATGAGATTTTAAGAGCCGAAAGTAGTATTACATAGTTTTTATGTATAATTACTAGTAATTAAACTTGTTTCTATTCTAAATTGGGAAGTTATACTATTCAAACTTTCCAGCACCGATTGGTCTAAAGCAGGCCTTATTCGCCGTATATGGCCTAACAGGGAGAAAAAATAATTTTCAAGAGCCCGGAGTTGTGTCACATAGTTTCTATGTATAACTACTACTAATGAAACTGGTTTCTATTCTTAATTTGGATTTTGACCAAAAGTCAAACTTTCAGCCCTTTTTAGCCTGAACGAGGCCTTATAGAGCCGAATAGTGCCCAAAGGGAGAAAACATGGCTTTCAAGAGACGGGAGTAGTTTCAATAAGTTTCTATATATAACTACTTCTAATTAATTTGTTTCTATTCTTAATTTGAAATTTTGACCAAAATTTAAACTTTAAGCCCCGATTAATTTGACTGAACTCGGCCATATAAGTGCCAAATAGGGCCCAAACCGCGGGAAAACAAAGTTTTCAAAAGCTGACAGTGGTATGAACTAGGTCTTATAAGAGCCGAATATGGCCTAAAAGGGGTGAAGACGTGGCCTTAAAGAGCCAAGAGTTGTATTTCATTGTTTTTTATATACAATTACTACTAATCAGACTTAATTCTAGTCTTAATCTAGAAGTTTGACCGAAAGTCAAACTTTCAACCCAATTGGCCTGAACTGGTATTATAAGAGCCGAATAGGGCCCAAACGAGGAGAAAACATAGTTTTCAAGAATTGGGAGTAGTATCACATGGTTTTGATGTATAATTTACTACTAATTAAACTTATTTCTCTACTTAATTGAGAAGTTTGACCTAAAGTCAAACCTTCAACCCCTATTGGCCTGAAATAGGCCTTATAAAAGCCAGGTAGGGCCCAAACAAGAGGAAAACATGGTTTTCAAGAGCAGTGAGTGGTGTTACATAGTTTCTATATGAATTACTACTAATTTACCTTGTTTCTAATGTTAATTGAAAGTTTGGCCAAAATTTAAACTTTCAGCCTCGATTTACCTGAATTAGGCCTTATAAGAGCTACATAGGGCCTTATAAGGGGAGAAAATGAGGTTTTCAAGAGGCAGGAGTAGTATTACATAATTTTTATATATAACTACTATAAATTAAATGTGTTTCTATTCATAATTTGAAAGTTTACCAAAAGCCAAACTTTCAGTCCCGATTGGCCAGAACTAGGCATTATAAGAGCCGAATAGGGGCCAAACATAGTTTTAAAGGGTCTTGAATGGTATTACATAGTTTTTATGTACAATTAGTACTAATTAACCCTGTTTCTAGTGTTAATTGGGATGTTTGAGCAAATTTTAAACTTTCAGCCCCGATTGGCCTGAATTAGGCCTTATAAGAGCTGAATAGGACTCAAACGGGGAGAATATGAGGTTTTCAAGAGCCGAGAGTAGTATGACATATTTTTTTATATAAAATTACTATTATTTAAACTTGTTTCTAGTCTTAATTGAGAAGTTTCACCAAAAATTAAACTTTCAGCCCCGATTGGCCTGAACCAAGCCTTATAAAAGCCGAATAAGGCCCAAACAGGGAAAATTTATGGTTTTAAAGAGCCGAGAGTAGTATCACATAATTTCTGTGTATAACTATAACTAATTAAACAAGTTTCTATTCTTAATTTATAGTTTGACTAGAAGTCAAAATTCAGCTTCGATTGACTTGAACTAGGCCTTTTAAGAGCTAAATAGGGCCCAAACAGGGAAAAATGAGGTTTTCAAGAGCTGAGAGTAGTATTACATAGTTTTTATATATATTACTACTAAATAAACTTGTTTCTAGTCTTAATTAAATAATTTTACCAGAAGTCAAATTCTCAGCCTCGATTGGCTTGAACCAAGCCTTATAAGAGCCGAATAGCGCCAAAATGGGGAGAAACATGTATTTCAAGAGCCGGGAGTAATATCATATAGTTTGTAAGTATAACTACTACAAATTAAACTTGTTTCTTTTTTTAATTTTGAAATTTGATCAAAAGTTAAACTTTTAGTCCCGATTGGCCTGAACTACGCCATATAAGAGCCAAATACGACCCAAACCGGAGAAAAAACAAAGTTCTCAAGAGCTGAGAGTGGTATTACAAGTTTCTGTGTACAATTATTATTAATTAACTTTGTATTTAGTGTTAATTGGAAGTTTGTCAAATTTTCTGTCCTGATTGGCTTGAACTAGGCCTTATAAGAGCCGAATAGTGCCTAAACGGGAAAAAAAACATAAGGTTTTCAAGAGCCGGGAGTAGTATTACATAGTTTTTTTATATAACTACTATAAATTAAACTTGTTTCTATTCTTAATTTAGAAGTTGACCAAAAGTTAAAGTTTCAGCTCCGATTAGCCTGCACTAGGCCTTATAAGAGCCGAATAGGGACCAAAGGAGATGAAAACATAGTTTTCAAGGACCTTCAATGGTATTATAAAATTTCTATGTACAATACTACTAATTAATCTTGTTTCTAATGTTATTGGTAAGATTGACTAAATTTCAAATTTTCAGCCCCGATTGGCCTGAACTAGGCCTTATAAGAGCCGAATAGGAAGACCTAAATGGGGAGAAAATGAGGTTTTCAAGATTTGAGAGTAGTATTACATATTTTTTATGTATAATTACTATTAATTAAACTTGTTTTTAGACTTATTTGGGTTGTTTCACTAAAATTCAAACTTTCAACCCCGATTGGCCTGAACCAAGCAATATAAGAGCCGAATAGGGCGAAAACAGGGAGAAAACATAGTTTTAAAAAGACGAGAGTAGTATCACATTGTTTCTATGTTTAACTACAACTAATTAAACTGGTTTATATTCTTTATTTCTAGTTTGACCAAAAGCTAAAATTTCAGCTTCGATTGACTTGAACTGAGCCTTATAAGAGCCGAAAAGGGCCAAAACGTCGAGAAAACGAGGTTTTATAGAGCAGGGAGTAGTATTACATAGTTTTTATGTATAACTACTACAAATTAAACTTGTTTCTCTTTTTAATTTAGAAGTTTGACTAAGAGTCAAACTTTTAGTCCCGATTGGCCTGAAATAGGCCTTATTAGAGCTGAATTGGGACCAAACGAGAGGAAAACATGGTTAAAAAGGGCCGTGAATGGTATTGCATAGATTCTATATACAATTACTACTAATTAACCTTGTTTCTAGTGTTAATTTGAAAGTTTGATCAAAAGTCAAACCTTCAGCCCTGATTGGCCTGAACTAGGCATTATAAGAACCAAATAGGGCCTAAACGGCGAGAAAACATGATTTTCAAGAGCCGAGAGTAGTATCACATAATTTTTATATATAATTACTATTAATTAAACTTGTTTCTATTCTTAATGGAAAAGTTTGACCAAAAGTCAAACCTTCAGCCCCGATTGGCCTGAACTAGAAATTATAAGAGCTGAATAAGGCCCAACAGGTGGAAAACAAGGTTTTCAAGAGCAGTAATTGTATTATATAGTTTCAATATGCAATTACTACAATTAATCTTATTTTTAGTGTTAATTGTAAGTTTGACCAAAAGTCAAAGTTTCAGCCCCAATTGACCTGAATTAGCCTTTAAAGAGCCGAATAGGATCCAAACGTGAAGAAAATATTTTTTTCAAGACCGGAGGATAGTATTACATATTTTTTATATATAATTATTTCTAATTAAACTCGTTTCTATTCCAATTTGAAAGCTTGACTAAAAGTCAAACTTTCAGCCCTTTTTTGGCCTGAATTATGCCTTTTAAGAGCCGATTAGGGCCCAAACGGGGAAAATACGAGCTTTTCATGAGCTGTGAGTAGTATTATATAGTTTTTAGTTATAATTACTTGTTCCAAGTCTTAATATGAAAGTTTTACCAAAAGTCTAACTTTCAGCCTCATTGGCTTGAATTAGGCCTTATAAGAGTCGAATAGGGCCCAAACGGGGAGAAACATGTCTTTCAAGTGCCGAGAGTAGTATCACATAATTTATATGTATAACTGATATTAATTAAACTTGTTTCTATTCTTAATTTGAAAGTTTTGCCAAAAGTCAAAATTTCAGCCCAGATTGGCCTGAACTAGGCCTTTTATAAGAGCCGAAAAGGGCCAAACATGGAGAAAATGAGGTTTTCAAGAGCCGAGATTGGTATTACACTATTTTATGGATAACTACAATAAATTAAACTTGTTTCTATCCTTAATTTAGAAGTTTGACGAAGAGTCAAACATTTAGCCCCCGATTGGCCGAACTAGGGCTCATAGAGCCGAATTGAGATAAAACGAGATGAAAACTTGGTTTTTAAGGCTGTGAATAGTATTGAATAGTCTCTATGTACAATTACTATTAATTAATATTGTTTCTAGTGTTAATTTGTAAGTTTGACCAAAAGTCAAACTCTCAGCCCCGATTGGCTTGATCTAGGCCTGATGAGAGCAGAATTGGGACCAAACGAGAGTAAAATATAGTTTTTGAGGGCTGTGAAAGGTATTACATAGTTTTTACGTATCATTACTTCTTCTAATTAACCTTATTTCTAGTGTTAAGGTAAAGTTTAACCAAAAGTCAAAATTTCAGCCCGAATGGCTTGAACTAGGCCTTATGAGAGCAGAATTGGGACCAAACGAGAGGAAAACATAGTTTTCGAGGGCTGTGAAAGGTATTACATAGTTTTTACGTATCATTACTACTAATTAACCTTATTTCTAGTGTTACTGGGGAAGTTTAACTAAAAGTCAAACTTTCAGCCCAGACTGGCTTGAACTAGGCCTTATGAGAGCAGAATTGGGACCAAACGAGAGAAAAACATAGTTTTCGAGGGCTATGAAAGGTATTACATAGTTTTTATATATAATTACTACTAATTAACCATATTTCTAGTGTTAATGGGGAAGTTTAACCAAAAGTCAAACTTTCAGCCCCGATTAGCCTGAACTAGTCCTTATAAGAGCCGAATAGGACCCAAACGGGAAAAATGAGATTTCAAGAGCCGAAAGTAGTATTACATAATTTTTATGTATAATTACTAGTAATTAAACTTGTTTCTAGTCTAAATTGGGAAGTTATACTATTCAAACTTTCCAGCCCTATTGATCTAAAGCAGGCCTTATATGAGCCGTATATGGCCCAATCAGGAAGAAAAAATAATTTTCAAG
Source organism: Agave tequilana (assembly GCA_038442645.1). Lineage (NCBI taxonomy): Eukaryota > Viridiplantae > Streptophyta > Magnoliopsida > Asparagales > Asparagaceae > Agave > Agave tequilana. The sequence goes on from JAVJIF010017096.1 coordinate 17,882, forward strand.
AGCCGAGAGTAGTGTCACATAGTTTCTATGTATAACTACTACTAATTAAACTGGTTTCTATTCTTAATTTGGATTTTGACCAAAAGTCAAACTTTCAGCCCTTATTAGCCTGAACTAGGCCTTATAGAGCCAAATAGTGCCCAAAGGGAGAAAACTTTGCTTTCAAGAGACGGGAGTAGTTTCAATAAGTTTCCATGTATAACTACTTCTAATTAAATTTGTTTCTATTCTTAATTTGAAATTTTCACCAACAGTTAAACTTTTAGCCCCGATTAATTTGCCTGAACTCGGCCATATAAGTGCCAAATAGGGCCCAAAACGCGGGAAAACATAGTTTTCAAAAGCTGACAGTGGTATTAGATAATTTCTATATACAATTACTACTAATTAATAGTGTTAATCAGAAAGTTCGACCAAACGTCAAACTTTCAGTCTGATTGGCCTGAACTAGGCCTTGTAAGAGCTGAATAGGGCCCAAACGGGGAGAAAATATAGTTTTCCAGAGCTCGAAGTAGTATTACATAGTTTTTATGTATAATTACTACTATTTAAACTTGTTTCTAGTCTTAATTGGGAAGTTTGATCAAAAGTCAAACTTTCAGCCCCAATTGGCATGAATAGGCCATACTAGAGCTGAATTGGGACCAAACGAGAGGAAAACATGGTTAACAAGGGCCGTGAATGGTATTGCATAGATTCTATATACAATTAGTACTAATTAACCTTATTCTAGTGTTAATTTGAAAGTTTGATCAAAAGTCAAACCTTCAGCCCTGATTGGCCTGAACTAGGCATTATAAGAACCAAATAGGACCTAAATGGGGAGAAAACATGGTTTTCAAGAGCCAAGAGTTGTATCACATAATTTTTATATATAATTATTACTAATTAAATTTGTTTCTATTCTTAATGGAAAAGTTTGACCAAAAGTCAAACATTCAGCCCCGATTGGCCTAAACTAGAAATTATAAGAGCTAAATAGGGCCCAACAGGTGGAAAACAAGGTTTTCAAGAGCAGTAATTGTATTATATAGTTTCAATATGCAATTACAATAATTAATCTTATTTTTAGTTTTAATTGTAAGTTTGACCAAAAGTCAAAGTTTCAGCCCCAATTGACTTGAACTAGACTTTAAAGAGCTGAATAGGATCCAAACGTGAAGAAAATGCTTTTTTCAAGAACAGAGGATAGTATTACATATTTTTATATATATAATTACTTCTAATTAAACTCGTTTCTATTCCAATTTGAAAGCTTGACTAAAAGTCAAACTTTCAGCCCTTTTTGTGCCTGAATTATGCTTTTTAAGAGCCGATTAGGGCCCAAACGGGAAAAATGCAAGCATTTCATGAGCTGGGAGTAGTATTACATAGTTTTTAGTTATAATTACTTGTTCCTAGTCTTAATATGAAAGTTTGACCAAAAGTCTAACTTTCAGCCTCATTGGCCTGAATTAGGCCTTATAAGAGTCGAATAGAGCCCAAACGGTGAGAAAACATGTCTTTCAAGTGCCGATAGTAGTATCACATAATTTATATTTATAACTGATATTAATTAAACTTGTTTCTATTCTTAATTTGAAAGTTTTGCCAAAAGTCAAAATTTCAGCCCTGATTGGCCTGAACTAGGCCTTTTATGAGAGCCGAAAAGGGCCCAAAAATGGAGAAAATGTGGTTTTCAAGAGCCGAGATAGGTATTACATAGTTTTTATGGATAACTACAATAAATTAAACTTTTTTCTATCCTTAATTTAGAAGTTTGACCAAGATTCAAACTTTTAGCCCCCGATTGGCCGAACTAAGACTCATAGAGCCGAATTGAGATAAAACGAGAGGAAAACTTGATTTTTAAGGGCTGTGAATGGTATTGAATAGTCTCTATGGACAATTACTAATAATTACCTTGTTTGCAGTGTTAATTTGTAAGTTTGACCAAAAGTCAAACTTTCAGCCCCGATTAGCTTGGAGTAGGCCTTATGAGAGCAGAATTGGGACCAAAGGAGAGTAAAACATAGTTTTCGACTGGTGTGAAAGGTATTACATAGTTTTTACGTATCATTAGTGCTAATTAACCTTATTTCTTGTGTTAATGGGGAAGTTTAATTAAAAGTCAAAATTTCAGCCCCGAATGGCTTGAACTAGGCCTTATGAGAGCAGAATTGGGACCAAACGAGAGGAAAACATAGTTTTCGAGGGCTGTGAAAGGTATTACATAGTTTTTACGTATCACTACTACTAATTAACCTTATTTCTAGTGTTAATGGGGAAGTTTAACCAAAAGTCAAACTTTCAGCCCCGATTGGCTTGAACTAGGCCTTATGAGAGCATAATTGGGACCAAACGAGAGGAAAACATAGTTTTCGAGGGCTGTGAAAGGTATTACATAGTTTTTATATATAATTACTACTAATTAACCTTATTTCTAGTGTTAATGGGGAAGTTTAACCAAAAGTCAAATTTCAGCCCCGATTAGCCTGAACTAGTCCTCATAAGAGCCGAATAGGACCCCAACGGAAAAAAAATGAGATTTCAAGAGCCGAAAGTAGTATTACATAGTTTTTATGTATAATATTAATTACTAGTAATTAAACTTGTTTCTATTCTAAATTGGGAAGTTATACTATTCAAACTTTCCAGCACCGATTGGTCTAAAGCAGGCCTTATTCGCCGTATATGGCCCAATCAGGGAGAAAAAATAATTTTCAAGAGCCAAGAGTAGTGTCACATAGTTTCTATGTATAACTACTACTAATGAAACTGGTTTCTATTCTTAATTTGGATTTTGACCAAAAGTCAAACTTTCAGCCCTTTTTAGCCTGAACGAGGCCTTATAGAGCCGAATAGTGCCCAAAGGGAGAAAACATGGCTTTCAAGAGACGGGAGTAGTTTCAATAAGTTTCTATATATAACTACTTCTAATTAAATTTGTTTCTATTCTTAATTTGAAATTTTGACCAAAAGTTAAACTTTAAGCCCCGATTAATTTGACTGAACTCGGCCATATAAGTGCCAAATAGGGCCCAAAACGCGGGAAAACATAGTTTTCTAAAGCTGACAGTGGTATTAGATATTTCTATATACAATTACTTCTAATTAATAGTGTTAATCGGGAAGTTGGACCAAACGTCAAACTTTCAGTCTGATTGGCCTGAACTAGGCCTTGTAAGAGCTGAATTGGGCCCAAACGGGGAGAAAATATAGTTTTCCAGAGCTCGAAGTAGTATTATATAGTTTTTATGTATAATTACTACTATATAAACTTGTTTCTAGTCTTAATTGGGAAGTTTGATCAGAAGTCAAACTTTCAGCCCTAATTGGCATGAACTAGGCCTTATAAGAGCCGAATATGGCCTAAAAGGGGTGAAGACGTGGCCTAAAAGAGCCAAGAGTTGAATTTCATTGTTTTTATATACAATTACTACTAATCAGACTTAATTCTAGTCTTAATCTAGAAGTTTAACCAAAAGTCAAACTTTCAACCCAATTGGCCTGAACTGGTATTATAAGAGCCGAATAGGGTCCAAACGAGGAGAAAACATAGTTTTCAAGAATTGGGAGTAGTATCACATGGTTTTGATGTATAATTTACTACTAATTAAACTTATTTCTAGACTTAATTGAGAAGTTTGACCTAAAGTGAAACCTTCAGCCCCTATTGACCCGAAATAGGCCTTATAAAAGCCAGGTATAGGTCCCAAACAAGAGGAAAACATGGTTTTTAAGAGCCGTGAGTGGTGTTACATAGTTTCTATATGAATTACTAATAATTTACCTTGTTTCTAGTGTTAATTGGAAGTTTGGCCAAAATTTAAACTTTCAGCCTCGATTTACCTGAATTCGGCCTTATAAGAGCTACATAGGGCCTTATAAGGGGAGAAAATGAGGTTTTCAAGAGGCAGGAGTAGTATTACATAATTTTTATGTATAACTACTATAAATTAAATGTGTTTCTATTCTTAATTTGGAAGTTTACCAAAAGCCAAACTTTCAGTCCCGATTGGCCAGAACTAGGCCTTATAAGAGCCGAATAGTTTGACCAAAAATTTAAACTTTCACATAATTTTTATATATAATTATTACTAATTAAATTTGTTTCTATTCTTAATGGAAAAGTTTGACCAAAAGTCAAACATTCAGCCCCGATTGGCCTGAACTAGAAATTATAAGAGTTGAATAGGGCCCAACAGGTGAAAAACAAGGTTTTCAAGAGCAGTAATTGTATTATATAGTTTCAATATGCAATTACAATAATTAATCTTATTTTTAGTGTTAATTGTAAGTTTGACCAAAAGTCAAAGTTTCAGCCCCAATTGATCTGAATTAGCCTTTAAAGAGCCGAATAGGATCCAAACGTGAAGAAAATGTTTTTTTCATGACCGGAGGATAGTATTACATATTTTTTTATATATAATTACTTCTAATTAAACTCGTTTCTATTCCAATTTGAAAGCTTGACTAAAAGTCAAACTTTCAGCCCTTTTTGTGCCTGAATATGCCTTTTAAGAGCCGATTAGGGCCCAAACGGGAAAAATGCGAGCTTTTCATGAGCTGGGAGTAGTATTACATAGTTTTTAGTTATAATTACTTGTTCCTAGTCTTAATATGAAAGTTTGACCAAAAGTCTAACTTTCAGCCTCATTGGCCTGAATTAGGCCTTATAAGAGTCGAATAGAGCCCAAACGGTGAGAAAACATGTCTTTCAAGTGCCGATAGTAGTATCACATAATTTATATTTATAACTGATATTAATTAAACTTGTTTCTATTCTTAATTTGAAAGTTTTGCCAAAAGTCAAAATTTCAGCCCTGATTGGCCTGAACTAGGCCTTTTATGAGAGCCGAAAAGGGCCCAAACATGGAGAAAATGTGTTTTTCAAGAGCCGAGATTGATATTACATAGTTTTTAAGGATAACTACAATAAATTAAACTTTTTCTATCCTTAATTTAGATGTTTGACCAAGAGTCAAACTTTTAGCCTCCGATTGGCCGAACTAAGGCTCATCGAGCCGAATTGAGATAAAAAGAGAGGAAAACTTGATTTTTAAGGGCTGTGAATGGTATTGAATAGTCTCTAGGGACAATTACTAATAATTAACCTTGTTTTCAGTGTTAATTTGTAAGTTTGACCAAAAGTCAAACTTTCAGCCCTGATTAGCTTGGAGTAGGCCTTATGAGAGCAGAATTGGGACCAAATGAGAGTAAAATATAGTTTTCGACTGCTGTGAAAGGTATTACATAGTTTTTACGTATCATTACTGCTAATTAACCTTACTTCTAGTGTTAATGGGGAAGTTTAACTAAAAGTCAAAATTTCAGCCCCGAATGGTTTGAACTAGGCCTTATGAGAGCAGAATTGGGACCAAACGAGAGGAAAACATAGTTTTCGAGGGCTGTGAAAGGTATTACATAGTTTTTACGTATCATTACTACTAATTAACCTTATTTCTAGTGTTAATGGGGAAGTTTAACCAAAAGTCAAACTTTCAGCCCCGATTGGCTTGAACTAGGCCTTATGAGAGCATAATTGGGACCAAACGAGAGGAAAACATAGTTTTCGAGGGCTGTGAAAGGTATTACATAGTTTTTACATATAATTACTATTAATTAATCTTATTTCTAGTGTTAATGGGAAAGTTTAACCAAAAGTCAAACTTTCAGCCCCGATTAGCCTGAACTAATCCTTATAAGAGCCGAATAGGACCCCAGCGGAAAAAAAATGAGATTTTAAGAGCCGAAAGTAGTATTACATAGTTTTTATGTATAATTACTAGTAATTAAACTTGTTTCTATTCTAAATTGGGAAGTTATACTATTCAAACTTTCCAGCACCGATTGGTCTAAAGCAGGCCTTATTCGCCGTATATGGCCTAACAGGGAGAAAAAATAATTTTCAAGAGCCCGGAGTTGTGTCACATAGTTTCTATGTATAACTACTACTAATGAAACTGGTTTCTATTCTTAATTTGGATTTTGACCAAAAGTCAAACTTTCAGCCCTTTTTAGCCTGAACGAGGCCTTATAGAGCCGAATAGTGCCCAAAGGGAGAAAACATGGCTTTCAAGAGACGGGAGTAGTTTCAATAAGTTTCTATATATAACTACTTCTAATTAAATTTGTTTCTATTCTTAATTTGAAATTTTGACCAAAATTTAAACTTTAAGCCCCGATTAATTTGACTGAACTCGGCCATATAAGTGCCAAATAGGGCCCAAACCGCGGGAAAACAAAGTTTTCAAAAGCTGACAGTGGTATGAACTAGGTCTTATAAGAGCCGAATATGGCCTAAAAGGGGTGAAGACGTGGCCTTAAAGAGCCAAGAGTTGTATTTCATTGTTTTTATATACAATTACTACTAATCAGACTTAATTCTAGTCTTAATCTAGAAGTTTGACCGAAAGTCAAACTTTCAACCCAATTGGCCTGAACTGGTATTATAAGAGCCGAATAGGGCCCAAACGAGGAGAAAACATAGTTTTCAAGAATTGGGAGTAGTATCACATGGTTTTGATGTATAATTTACTACTAATTAAACTTATTTCTCTACTTAATTGAGAAGTTTGACCTAAAGTCAAACCTTCAACCCCTATTGGCCTGAAATAGGCCTTATAAAAGCCAGGTAGGGCCCAAACAAGAGGAAAACATGGTTTTCAAGAGCAGTGAGTGGTGTTACATAGTTTCTATATGAATTACTACTAATTTACCTTGTTTCTAATGTTAATTGAAAGTTTGGCCAAAATTTAAACTTTCAGCCTCGATTTACCTGAATTAGGCCTTATAAGAGCTACATAGGGCCTTATAAGGGGAGAAAATGAGGTTTTCAAGAGGCAGGAGTAGTATTACATAATTTTTATATATAACTACTATAAATTAAATGTGTTTCTATTCATAATTTGAAAGTTTACCAAAAGCCAAACTTTCAGTCCCGATTGGCCAGAACTAGGAATTATAAGAGCCGAATAGGGGCCAAACATAGTTTTAAAGGGTCTTGAATGGTATTACATAGTTTTTATGTACAATTAGTACTAATTAACCCTGTTTCTAGTGTTAATTGGGATGTTTGAGCAAATTTTAAACTTTCAGCCCCGATTGGCCTGAATTAGGCCTTATAAGAGCTGAATAGGACTCAAACGGGGAGAATATGAGGTTTTTAAGAGCCGAGAGTAGTATGACATATTTTTTTATATAAAATTACTATTATTTAAACTTGTTTCTAGTCTTAATTGAGAAGTTTCACCAAAAATTAAACTTTCAGCCCCGATTGGCCTGAACCAAGCCTTATAAAAGCCGAATAAGGCCCAAACAGGGAAAATTTATGGTTTTAAAGAGCCGAGAGTAGTATCACATAATTTCTGTGTATAACTATAACTAATTAAACAAGTTTCTATTCTTAATTTATAGTTTGACTAGAAGTCAAAATTCAGCTTCGATTGACTTGAACTAGGCCTTTTAAGAGCTAAATAGGGCCCAAACAGGGAAAAATGAGGTTTTCAAGAGCTGAGAGTAGTATTACATAGTTTTTATATATATTACTACTAAATAAACTTGTTTCTAGTCTTAATTAAATAATTTTACCAGAAGTCAAATTCTCAGCCTCGATTGGCTTGAACCAAGCCTTATAAGAGCCGAATAGCGCCAAAATGGGGAGAAACATGTATTTCAAGAGCCGGGAGTAATATCATATAGTTTGTAAGTATAACTACTACAAATTAAACTTGTTTCTTTTTTTAATTTTGAAATTTGATCAAAAGTTAAACTTTTAGTCCCGATTGGCCTGAACTACGCCATATAAGAGCCAAATACGACCCAAACCGGAGAAAAACAAAGTTCTCAAGAGCTGAGAGTGGTATTACAAGTTTCTGTGTACAATTATTATTAATTAACTTTGTATTTAGTGTTAATTGGAAGTTTGTCAAATTTTCTGTCCTGATTGGCTTGAACTAGGCCTTATAAGAGCCGAATAGTGCCTAAACGGGAAAAAAAACATAAGGTTTTCAAGAGCCGGGAGTAGTATTACATAGTTTTTTTATATAACTACTATAAATTAAACTTGTTTCTATTCTTAATTTAGAAGTTGACCAAAAGTTAAAGTTTCAGCTCCGATTAGCCTGCACTAGGCCTTATAAGAGCCGAATAGGGACCAAAGGAGATGAAAACATAGTTTTCAAGGACCTTCAATGGTATTATAAAATTTCTATGTACAATACTACTAATTAATCTTGTTTCTAATGTTATTGGTAAGATTGACTAAATTTCAAATTTTCAGCCCCGATTGGCCTGAACTAGGCCTTATAAGAGCCGAATAGGAAGACCTAAATGGGGAGAAAATGAGGTTTTCAAGATTTGAGAGTAGTATTACATATTTTTTATGTATAATTACTATTAATTAAACTTGTTTTTAGACTTATTTGGGTTGTTTCACTAAAATTCAAACTTTCAACCCCGATTGGCCTGAACCAAGCTATATAAGAGCCGAATAGGGCGAAAACAGGGAGAAAACATAGTTTTAAAAAGACGAGAGTAGTATCACATTGTTTCTATGTTTAACTACAACTAATTAAACTGGTTTATATTCTTTATTTCTAGTTTGACCAAAAGCTAAAATTTCAGCTTCGATTGACTTGAACTGAGCCTTATAAGAGCCGAAAAGGGCCAAAACGTCAAGAAAACGAGGTTTTATAGAGCAGGGAGTAGTATTACATAGTTTTTATGTATAACTACTACAAATTAAACTTGTTTCTCTTTTTAATTTAGAAGTTTGACTAAGAGTCAAACTTTTAGTCCCGATTGGCCTGAAATAGGCCTTATTAGAGCTGAATTGGGACCAAACGAGAGGAAAACATGGTTAAAAAGGGCCGTGAATGGTATTGCATAGATTCTATATACAATTACTACTAATTAACCTTGTTTCTAGTGTTAATTTGAAAGTTTGATCAAAAGTCAAACCTTCAGCCCTGATTGGCCTGAACTAGGCATTATAAGAACCAAATAGGGCCTAAACGGCGAGAAAACATGATTTTCAAGAGCCGAGAGTAGTATCACATAATTTTTATATATAATTACTATTAATTAAACTTGTTTCTATTCTTAATGGAAAAGTTTGACCAAAAGTCAAACCTTCAGCCCCGATTGGCCTGAACTAGAAATTATAAGAGCTGAATAAGGCCCAACAGGTGGAAAACAAGGTTTTCAAGAGCAGTAATTGTATTATATAGTTTCAATATGCAATTACTACAATTAATCTTATTTTTAGTGTTAATTGTAAGTTTGACCAAAAGTCAAAGTTTCAGCCCCAATTGACCTGAATTAGCCTTTAAAGAGCCGAATAGGATCCAAACGTGAAGAAAATATTTTTTCAAGACCGGAGGATAGTATTACATATTTTTTTATATATAATTATTTCTAATTAAACTCGTTTCTATTCCAATTTGAAAGCTTGACTAAAAGTCAAACTTTCAGCCCTTTTTTTGGCCTGAATTATGCCTTTTAAGAGCCGATTAGGGCCCAAACGGGGAAAATACGAGCTTTTCATGAGCTGTGAGTAGTATTATATAGTTTTTAGTTATAATTACTTGTTCCAAGTCTTAATATGAAAGTTTTACCAAAAGTCTAACTTTCAGCCTCATTGGCTTGAATTAGGCCTTATAAGAGTCGAATAGGGCCCAAACGGGGAGAAACATGTCTTTCAAGTGCCGAGAGTAGTATCACATAATTTATATGTATAACTGATATTAATTAAACTTGTTTCTATTCTTAATTTGAAAGTTTTGCCAAAAGTCAAAATTTCAGCCCAGATTGGCCTGAACTAGGCCTTTTATAAGAGCCGAAAAGGGCCAAACATGGAGAAAATGAGGTTTTCAAGAGCCGAGATTGGTATTACACTATTTTATGGATAACTACAATAAATTAAACTTGTTTCTATCCTTAATTTAGAAGTTTGACGAAGAGTCAAACATTTAGCCCCCGATTGGCCGAACTAGGGCTCATAGAGCCGAATTGAGATAAAAAGAGATGAAAACTTGGTTTTTAAGGCTGTGAATAGTATTGAATAGTCTCTATGTACAATTACTATTAATTAATATTGTTTCTAGTGTTAATTTGTAAGTTTGACCAAAAGTCAAACTCTCAGCCCCGATTGGCTTGATCTAGGCCTGATGAGAGCAGAATTGGGACCAAACGAGAGTAAAATATAGTTTTTGAGGGCTGTGAAAGGTATTACATAGTTTTTACGTATCATTACTTCTTCTAATTAACCTTATTTCTAGTGTTAAGGTAAAGTTTAACCAAAAGTCAAAATTTCAGCCCGAATGGCTTGAACTAGGCCTTATGAGAGCAGAATTGGGACCAAACGAGAGGAAAACATAGTTTTCGAGGGCTGTGAAAGGTATTACATAGTTTTTACGTATCATTACTACTAATTAACCTTATTTCTAGTGTTACTGGGGAAGTTTAACTAAAAGTCAAACTTTCAGCCCAGACTGGCTTGAACTAGGCCTTATGAGAGCAGAATTGGGACCAAACGAGAGGAAAACATAGTTTTCGAGGGCTATGAAAGGTATTACATAGTTTTTATATATAATTACTACTAATTAACCATATTTCTAGTGTTAATGGGGAAGTTTAACCAAAAGTCAAACTTTCAGCCCCGATTAGCCTGAACTAGTCCTTATAAGAGCCGAATAGGACCCAAACGGGAAAAATGAGATTTCAAGAGCCGAAAGTAGTATTACATAATTTTTATGTATAATTACTAGTAATTAAACTTGTTTCTAGTCTAAATTGGGAAGTTATACTATTCAAACTTTCCAGCCCTATTGATCTAAAGCAGGCCTTATATGAGCCGTATATGGCCCAATCAGGAAGAAAAAATAATTTTCAAGAGCCGAGAGTAGTGTCACATAGTTTCTATGTATAACTACTACTAATTAAACTGGTTTCTATTCTTAATTTGGATTTTGACCAAAAGTCAAACTTTCAGCCCTTATTAGCCTGAACTAGGCCTTATAGAGCCAAATAGTGCCCAAAGGGAGAAAACTTTGCTTTCAAGAGACGGGAGTAGTTTCAATAAGTTTCCATGTATAACTACTTCTAATTAAATTTGTTTCTATTCTTAATTTGAAATTTTCACCAACAGTTAAACTTTTAGCCCCGATTAATTTGCCTGAACTCGGCCATATAAGTGCCAAATAGGGCCCAAAACGCGGGAAAACATAGTTTTCAAAAGCTGACAGTGGTATTAGATAATTTCTATATACAATTACTACTAATTAATAGTGTTAATCAGAAAGTTCGACCAAACGTCAAACTTTCAGTCTGATTGGCCTGAACTAGGCCTTGTAAGAGCTGAATAGGGCCCAAACGGGGAGAAAATATAGTTTTCCAGAGCTCGAAGTAGTATTACATAGTTTTTATGTATAATTACTACTATTTAAACTTGTTTCTAGTCTTAATTGGGAAGTTTGATCAAAAGTCAAACTTTCAGCCCCAATTGGCATGAATAGGCCATACTAGAGCTGAATTGGGACCAAACGAGAGGAAAACATGGTTAACAAGGGCCGTGAATGGTATTGCATAGATTCTATATACAATTAGTACTAATTAACCTTATTCTAGTGTTAATTTGAAAGTTTGATCAAAAGTCAAACCTTCAGCCCTGATTGGCCTGAACTAGGCATTATAAGAACCAAATAGGACCTAAATGGGGAGAAAACATGGTTTTCAAGAGCCAAGAGTTGTATCACATAATTTTTATATATAATTATTACTAATTAAATTTGTTTCTATTCTTAATGGAAAAGTTTGACCAAAAGTCAAACATTCAGCCCCGATTGGCCTAAACTAGAAATTATAAGAGCTAAATAGGGCCCAACAGGTGGAAAACAAGGTTTTCAAGAGCAGTAATTGTATTATATAGTTTCAATATGCAATTACAATAATTAATCTTATTTTTAGTGTTAATTGTAAGTTTGACCAAAAGTCAAAGTTTCAGCCCCAATTGACTTGAACTAGACTTTAAAGAGCTGAATAGGATCCAAACGTGAAGAAAATGCTTTTTTCAAGAACAGAGGATAGTATTACATATTTTTATATATATAATTACTTCTAATTAAACTCGTTTCTATTCCAATTTGAAAGCTTGACTAAAAGTCAAACTTTCAGCCCTTTTTGTGCCTGAATTATGCTTTTTAAGAGCCTATTAGGGCCCAAACGGGAAAAATGCAAGCATTTCATGAGCTGGGAGTAGTATTACATAGTTTTAGTTATAATTACTTGTTCCTAGTCTTAATATGAAAGTTTGACCAAAAGTCTAACTTTCAGCCTCATTGGCCTGAATTAGGCCTTATAAGAGTCGAATAGAGCCCAAACGGTGAGAAAACATGTCTTTCAAGTGCCGATAGTAGTATCACATAATTTATATTTATAACTGATATTAATTAAACTTGTTTCTATTCTTAATTTGAAAGTTTTGCCAAAAGTCAAAATTTCAGCCCTGATTGGCCTGAACTAGGCCTTTTATGAGAGCCGAAAAGGGCCCAAACATGGAGAAAATGTGGTTTTCAAGAGCCGAGATAGGTATTACATAGTTTTTATGGATAACTACAATAAATTAAACTTTTTTCTATCCTTAATTTAGAAGTTTGACCAAGATTCAAACTTTTAGCCCCCGATTGGCCGAACTAAGACTCATAGAGCCGAATTGAGATAAAACGAGAGGAAAACTTGATTTTTAAGGGCTGTGAATGGTATTGAATAGTCTCTATGGACAATTACTAATAATTACCTTGTTTGCAGTGTTAATTTGTAAGTTTGACCAAAAGTCAAACTTTCAGCCCCGATTAGCTTGGAGTAGGCCTTATGAGAGCAGAATTGGGACCAAAGGAGAGTAAAACATAGTTTTCGACTGGTGTGAAAGGTATTACATAGTTTTTACGTATCATTAGTGCTAATTAACCTTATTTCTTGTGTTAATGGGGAAGTTTAATTAAAAGTCAAAATTTCAGCCCCGAATGGCTTGAACTAGGCCTTATGAGAGCAGAATTGGGACCAAACGAGAGGAAAACATAGTTTTCGAGGGCTGTGAAAGGTATTACATAGTTTTTACGTATCACTACTACTAATTAACCTTATTTCTAGTGTTAATGGGGAAGTTTAACCAAAAGTCAAACTTTCAGCCCCGATTGGCTTGAACTAGGCCTTATGAGAGCATAATTGGGACCAAACGAGAGGAAAACATAGTTTTCGAGGGCTGTGAAAGGTATTACATAGTTTTTATATATAATTACTACTAATTAACCTTATTTCTAGTGTTAATGGGGAAGTTTAACCAAAAGTCAAATTTCAGCCCCGATTAGCCTGAACTAGTCCTCATAAGAGCCGAATAGGACCCCAACGGAAAAAAAAATGAGATTTCAAGAGCCGAAAGTAGTATTACATAGTTTTTATGTATAATATTAATTACTAGTAATTAAACTTGTTTCTATTCTAAATTGGGAAGTTATACTATTCAAACTTTCCAGCACCGATTGGTCTAAAGCAGGCCTTATTCGCCGTATATGGCCCAATCAGGGAGAAAAAATAATTTTCAAGAGCCAAGAGTAGTGTCACATAGTTTCTATGTATAACTACTACTAATGAAACTGGTTTCTATTCTTAATTTGGATTTTGACCAAAAGTCAAACTTTCAGCCCTTTTTAGCCTGAACGAGGCCTTATAGAGCCGAATAGTGCCCAAAGGGAGAAAACATGGCTTTCAAGAGACGGGAGTAGTTTCAATAAGTTTCTATATATAACTACTTCTAATTAAATTTGTTTCTATTCTTAATTTGAAATTTTGACCAAAAGTTAAACTTTAAGCCCCGATTAATTTGACTGAACTCGGCCATATAAGTGCCAAATAGGGCCCAAAACGCGGGAAAACATAGTTTTCTAAAGCTGACAGTGGTATTAGATATTTCTATATACAATTACTTCTAATTAATAGTGTTAATCGGGAAGTTGGACCAAACGTCAAACTTTCAGTCTGATTGGCCTGAACTAGGCCTTGTAAGAGCTGAATTGGGCCCAAACGGGGAGAAAATATAGTTTTCCAGAGCTCGAAGTAGTATTATATAGTTTTTATGTATAATTACTACTATATAAACTTGTTTCTAGTCTTAATTGGGAAGTTTGATCAGAAGTCAAACTTTCAGCCCTAATTGGCATGAACTAGGCCTTATAAGAGCCGAATATGGCCTAAAAGGGGTGAAGACGTGGCCTAAAAGAGCCAAGAGTTGAATTTCATTGTTTTTATATACAATTACTACTAATCAGACTTAATTCTAGTCTTAATCTAGAAGTTTAACCAAAAGTCAAACTTTCAACCCAATTGGCCTGAACTGGTATTATAAGAGCCGAATAGGGTCCAAACGAGGAGAAAACATAGTTTTCAAGAATTGGGAGTAGTATCACATGGTTTTGATGTATAATTTACTACTAATTAAACTTATTTCTAGACTTAATTGAGAAGTTTGACCTAAAGTGAAACCTTCAGCCCCTATTGACCCGAAATAGGCCTTATAAAAGCCAGGTATAGGTCCCAAACAAGAGGAAAACATGGTTTTTAAGAGCCGTGAGTGGTGTTACATAGTTTCTATATGAATTACTAATAATTTACCTTGTTTCTAGTGTTAATTGGAAGTTTGGCCAAAATTTAAACTTTCAGCCTCGATTTACCTGAATTCGGCCTTATAAGAGCTACATAGGGCCTTATAAGGGGAGAAAATGAGGTTTTCAAGAGGCAGGAGTAGTATTACATAATTTTTATGTATAACTACTATAAATTAAATGTGTTTCTATTCTTAATTTGGAAGTTTACCAAAAGCCAAACTTTCAGTCCCGATTGGCCAGAACTAGGCCTTATAAGAGCCGAATAGTTTGACCAAAAATTTAAACTTTCACATAATTTTTATATATAATTATTACTAATTAAATTTGTTTCTATTCTTAATGGAAAAGTTTGACCAAAGTCAAACATTCAGCCCCGATTGGCCTGAACTAGAAATTATAAGAGTTGAATAGGGCCCAACAGGTGAAAAACAAGGTTTTCAAGAGCAGTAATTGTATTATATAGTTTCAATATGCAATTACAATAATTAATCTTATTTTTAGTGTTAATTGTAAGTTTGACCAAAAGTCAAAGTTTCAGCCCCAATTGATCTGAATTAGCCTTTAAAGAGCCGAATAGGATCCAAACGTGAAGAAAATGTTTTTTTCATGACCGGAGGATAGTATTACATATTTTTTTATATATAATTACTTCTAATTAAACTCGTTTCTATTCCAATTTGAAAGCTTGACTAAAAGTCAAACTTTCAGCCCTTTTTGTGCCTGAATATGCCTTTTAAGAGCCGATTAGGGCCCAAACGGGAAAAATGCGAGCTTTTCATGAGCTAGGAGTAGTATTACATAGTTTTTAGTTATAATTACTTGTTCCTAGTCTTAATATGAAAGTTTGACCAAAAGTCTAACTTTCAGCCTCATTGGCCTGAATTAGGCCTTATAAGAGTCGAATAGAGCCCAAACGGTGAGAAAACATGTCTTTCAAGTGCCGATAGTAGTATCACATAATTTATATTTATAACTGATATTAATTAAACTTGTTTCTATTCTTAATTTGAAAGTTTTGCCAAAAGTCAAAATTTCAGCCCTGATTGGCCTGAACTAGGCCTTTTATGAGAGCCGAAAAGGGCCCAAACATGGAGAAAATGTGTTTTTCAAGAGCCGAGATTGATATTACATAGTTTTTAAGGATAACTACAATAAATTAAACTTTTTCTATCCTTAATTTAGATGTTTGACCAAGAGTCAAACTTTTAGCCTCCGATTGGCCGAACTAAGGCTCATCGAGCCGAATTGAGATAAAAAGAGAGGAAAACTTGATTTTTAAGGGCTGTGAATGGTATTGAATAGTCTCTAGGGACAATTACTAATAATTAACCTTGTTTTCAGTGTTAATTTGTAAGTTTGACCAAAAGTCAAACTTTCAGCCCTGATTAGCTTGGAGTAGGCCTTATGAGAGCAGAATTGGGACCAAATGAGAGTAAAATATAGTTTTCGACTGCTGTGAAAGGTATTACATAGTTTTTACGTATCATTACTGCTAATTAACCTTACTTCTAGTGTTAATGGGGAAGTTTAACTAAAAGTCAAAATTTCAGCCCCGAATGGTTTGAACTAGGCCTTATGAGAGCAGAATTGGGACCAAACGAGAGGAAAACATAGTTTTCGAGGGCTGTGAAAGGTATTACATAGTTTTTACGTATCATTACTACTAATTAACCTTATTTCTAGTGTTAATGGGGAAGTTTAACCAAAAGTCAAACTTTCAGCCCCGATTGGCTTGAACTAGGCCTTATGAGAGCATAATTGGGACCAAACGAGAGGAAAACATAGTTTTCGAGGGCTATGAAAGGTATTACATAGTTTTTATATATAATTACTACTAATTAACCATATTTCTAGTGTTAATGGGGAAGTTTAACCAAAAGTCAAACTTTCAGCCCCGATTAGCCTGAACTAGTCCTTATAAGAGCCGAATAGGACCCAAACGGGAAAAATGAGATTTCAAGAGCCGAAAGTAGTATTACATAATTTTTATGTATAATTACTAGTAATTAAACTTGTTTCTAGTCTAAATTGGGAAGTTATACTATTTAAACTTTCCAGCCCTATTGATCTAAAGCAGGCCTTATATGAGCCGTATATGGCCCAATCAGGAAGAAAAAATAATTTTCAAGAGCCGAGAGTAGTGTCACATAGTTTCTATGTATAACTACTACTAATTAAACTGGTTTCTATTCTTAATTTGGATTTTGACCAAAAGTCAAACTTTCAGCCCTTATTAGCCTGAACTAGGCCTTATAGAGCCAAATAGTGCCCAAAGGGAGAAAACTTTGCTTTCAAGAGACGGGAGTAGTTTCAATAAGTTTCCATGTATAACTACTTCTAATTAAATTTGTTTCTATTCTTAATTTGAAATTTTCACCAAAAGTTAAACTTTTAGCCCCGATTAATTTGCCTGAACTCGGCCATAAAAGTGCCAAATAGGGCCCAAAATGCGGGAAAACATAGTTTTCAAAAGCTGACAGTGGTATTAGATAATTTCTATATACAATTACTACTAATTAATATGTTAATCAGAAAGTTCGACCAAACGTCAAACTTTCAGTCTGATTGGCCTGAACTAGGCCTTGTAAGAGCTGAATAGGGCCCAAACGGGGAGAAAAATATAGTTTTCCAGAGCTCGAAGTAATATTACATAGTTTTTATGTATAATTACTACTATTTAAACTTGTTTCTAGTCTTAATTGGGAAGTTTGATCAAAAGTCAAACTTTCAGCCCCAATTGGCATGAATAGGCCATACTAGAGCTGAATTGGGACCAAACGAGAGGAAAACATGGTTAACAAGGGCCGTGAATGGTATTGCATAGATTCTATATACAATTAGTACTAATTAACCTTATTCTAGTGTTAATTTGAAAGTTTGATCAAAAGTCAAACCTTCAGCCCTGATTGACTTAAACTAGGCCTTTTAAGAGCTAAATAGGGCCCAAATAGGGAAAAAAATGAGGTTTTCAAGAGCTGAGAGTAGTATTACATAGTTTTTATGTATATTACTACTAAATAAACTTGTTTCTAGTCTTAATTGAACAATTTTACCATAAGTCAAATTCTCAGCCTCGATTGGCTTGAACCAAGCCTTATAAGAGCCGAATAGCGCCAAAATGGGGAGAAACATGCATTTCAAGGGCCGGGAGTAATATCATATAGTTTGTAAGTATAACTACTACAAATTAAACTTGTTTCTATTTTTAATTTGGAAATTTGATTAAAAGTTAAACTTTTAGTCCCGATTGGCCTGAACTAAGCCATATAAGAGCCAAATACGACCCAAATCGGAGAAAATCAAAGTTCTCAAGAGCTGAGAGTGGTATTACAATTTTCTGTGTACAATTATTGCTAATTAACTTTGTATTTAGTGTTAATTGGAAGTTTGTCAAATTTTCTGTCCTGATTGGCATGAACTACGCCTTATAAGAGCCGAATAGTACCTAAACGGGAAAAAAACATAAGGTTTTCAAGAGCCGGGAGTAGTATTATATAGTTTTTTTATATAACTACTATAAATTAAACTTGTTTCTATTCTTAATTTAGAAGTTGACCAAAAGTTAAAGTTTCAGCTCTGATTAGCCTGCACTAGGCCTTATAAGAGCCGAATAGGGACCAAAGGAGATGAAAACATAGTTTTCAAGGACCTTCAATGGTATTATAAAATTTCTATGTACAATACTACTAATTAATCTTGTTTCTAATGTTTAATGGAAGATTGACAAAATTTCAAATTTTCAGCCCCGATTGGCCTGAACTAGGCCTTATAAGAGCCGAATAGGAGGACCTAAACGGGGAGAAAATGAGGTTTTCAAGATTTGAGAGTTGTATTACATATTTTTTATGTATAATTACTATTAATTAAACTGGTTTTTAGACTTATTTGGGTTGTTTCACTGAAATTCAAACTTTCAACCCCGATTGGTCTGAACCAAGCAATATAAGAGCCTAATAGGGCCAAAACAGGGAGAAAACATAGTTTTAAAGAGACGAGAGTAGTATCACATTGTTTCTATGTTTAACTACAACTAATTAATTGGTTTATATTCTTTATTTCTAGTTTGACCAAAAGCTAAAATTTCAGCTTCGATTGACTTGAACTGAGCCTTATAAGAGCCGAAAAGGGCCAAAACGTCGAGAAAATGAGGTTTTATAGAGCAGGGAGTAGTATTACATAGTTTTTATGTATAACTACTACAAATTAAACTTGTTTCTCTTCTTAATTTAGAAGTTTGACTAAGAGTCAAACTTTTAGCCCCGATTGGCCTGAAATAGGCCTTATTAGAGCTGAATTGGGACCAAACGAGAGGAAACATGGTTAAAAAGGGCCGTGAATGGTATTACATAGATTTTATATACAATTACTACTAATTAACCTTGTTTCTAGTGTTAATTTTAAAGTTTGATCAAAAGTCAAATCTTCAGCCCTGATTGGCCTGAACTAGGCATTATAAGAACCAAATAGGGCCTAAACGGCGAGAAAACATGATTTTCAAGAGCCGAGAGTAGTATCACATAATTTTTATATATAATTACTACTAATTAAACTTGTTTCTATTCTTAATGGAAAAGTTTGACCAAAAGTCAAACCTTCAGCCCCGATTGGCCTGAACTAGAAATTATAAGAGCTGAATAAGGCCCAACAGGTGGAAAACAAGGTTTTCAAGAGCAGTAATTGTATTATATAGTTTCAATATGCAATTACTACAATTAATCTTATTTTTAGTGTTAATTGTAAGTTTGACCAAAATTCAAAGTTTCAGCCCCAATTGACCTGAATTAGCCTTTAAAGAGCCGAATAGGATCCAAACGTGAAGAAAATGTTTTTTTCAAGACCGGAGGATAGTATTACATATTTTTGTATATATAATTATTTCTAATTAAACTCGTTTCTATTCCAATTTGAAAGCTTGACAAAAAGTCAAACTTTCAGCCCTTTTTTGGCCTGAATTATGCCTTTTGAGAGCCGATTAGGGCCCAAACGGGGAAAATACGAGCTTTTCATGAGCTGTGAGTAGTTATTATATAGTTTTAGTTATAATTACTTGTTCCTAGTCTTAATATGAAAGTTTTACCAAAAGTCTAACTTTCAGCCTCATTGGCCTGAATTAGGCCTTATAAGAGTCGAATAGGGCCCAAACGGGGAGAAAACATGTCTTTCAAGTGTCGAGAGTAGTATCACATAATTTATATGTATAACTGATATTAATTAAACTTGTTTCTATTCTTAATTTGAAAGTTTTGCCAAAAGTCAAAATTTCAGCCCTGATTGGCCTGAATTAGGCCTTTTATAAGAGCCGAAAAGGGCCCAAACATGGAGAAAATGAGGTTTTCAAGCGCCGAGATTGGTATTACACTATTTTATGGATAACTACAATAAATTAAACTTGTTTCTATCCTTAATTTAGAAGTTTGACTAAGAGTCAAACATTTAGCCCCCGATTGGCCGAACTAGGGCTCATAGAGCCGAATTGAGATAAAACGAGAGGAAAACTTGGTTTTTAAGGGCTGTGAATGGTAAAGAATAGTCTCTATGTACAATTACTAATAATTAATCTTATTTCTAGTGTTAATTTATAAGTTTGACCAAAAGTCAAACTTTCAGCCCCGATTGGCTTGAACTAGGCCTTATGAGAGCAGAATTGGGACCAAACGAGAGTAAAACATAGTTTTTGAGGGCTGTGAAAGGTATTACATAGTTTTTACGTATCATTACTTCTTCTAATTAACCTTATTTCTAGTGTTAAGGTAAAGTTTAACCAAAAGTCAAAATTTCAGCCCGAATGGCTTGAACTAGGCCTTATGAGAGCAGAATTGGGACCAAACGAGAGGAAAAAATAGTTTTCGAGGGCTGTGAAAGGTATTACATAGTTTTTACGTATCATTACTACTAATTAACCTTATTTCTAGTGTTACTGGGGAAGTTTAACCAAAAGTCAAACTTTCAGCCCAGACTGGCTTGAACTAGGCCTCATGAGAGCAGAATTGGGACCAAACGAGAGGAAAACATAGTTTTCGAGGGCTGTGAAAGGTATTACATAGTTTTTATATATAATTACTACTAATTAACCTTATTTCTAGTGTTAATGGGGAAGTTTAACCAAAAGTCAAACTTTCGGCCCCGATTAGCCTGAACTAGTCCTTATAAGAGCCGAATAGGACCCAAACGGGCAAAAAAAATGAGATTTTAACAGCCGAAAATAGTATTACATAGTTTTATGTATAATTACTAGTAATTAAACTTGTTTCTAGTCTAAATTGAAAAGTTATACTATTCAAACTTTCCAGCCCCGATTGGTCTAAAGCAGGCCTTATATGAGCCGTATATGGCCCAATCACGGAGAAAAAATAATTTTCAAGAGCCGGGAGTAGTGTCACATAGTTTCTACGTATAACTACTACTAATTAAACTGGTTTCTATTCTTAATTTGGATTTTGACCAAAAGTCAAACTTTCAGCCCTTATTATCCTGAACTATGCCTTATAGAGCCGAATAGTGCCCAAAGGGAGAAAACATGGCTTTCAAGAGACAGGAGTAGTTTCATTAAGTTTCTATGTATAACTACTTCTAATTAAATTTGTTTCTATTCTTAATTTGAAATTTTGACCAAAAGTTAAACTTTTAGCCCCAATTAATTTGCCCGAACTCCGCCATATAAGTGCAAAATAGGGCCCAAACCGCGGGAAAACATAGTTTTCAAAAGCTGACAGTGGTATTAGATAGTTTTTATATACAATTACTACTAATTAATAGTTGTTAATTGGGAAGTTGGACTAAACGTCAAACTTTCAGCCTGATTGGCCTGAACTAGGCCTTGTAAGAGCTGAATTGGGCCCAAACGGGGAGAAAATTTAGTTTTCCAGAGCTCGAAGTAGTATTACATAGTTTTTATGTATAATTACTACTATTTAAACTTGTTTCTAATCTTAATTGGGAAGTTTGATCAAAAGTCAAACTTTCAGCCCTAATTGGCATGAACTAGGCCTTATAAGAGCCGAATATGGCCTAAAAGGGGTGAAGACGTGGCCTTAAAGAGCCAAGAGTTGTATTTCATAGTTTTTATATACAATTACTGCTAATCAGACTTAATTCTAGTCTTAATCTAGAAGTTTGACCAAAAGTCAAACTTTCAACCCAATTGGCCTGAACTGGTATTATAAGAGCCGAATTGGGCCAAACGAGGAGAAAACATGGTTTTCAAGAATTGGGACTAGTATCACATGGTTTTGATGTATAATATACTACTAATTAAACTTATTTCTAGACTTAATTGAAAAGTTAAACCTAAAGGCAAACCTTCAGCCCCTATTGGCCTGAAATAGGCCTTCTAAAAAGCCAGGTAGGGCCCAAACAAGAGGAAAACATGGTTTTCAAGAGCCGTGAGTGGTGTTACATAGTTTCTATATGAATTATTACTAATTAACCTTGTTTCTAGTATTTATTGAAAGTTTGGCCAAAATTTAAACTTTCAGCCTCGATTTACCTGAATTAGACCTTATAAGAGCTACATAGGGCCTTATAAGGGGAGAAAAATGAGGTTTACAAGAGGCAGGAGTAGTATTACATAATTTTTATGTATAACTACTAAAAATTAAATGTGTTTCTATTCTTAATTTGGAAGTTTACAAAAAGCCAAACTTTCAGTCTCGATTGGCCAGAAGGCCTTATAAGAGCCGAATAGGGGCCAAACAAGAGGAAAACATAGTTTTCAAGGTCTTGAATGGTATTACATAGTTTTTATGTACAATTATTACTAATTAACCTTGTTTCTAGTGTTAATTGGATGTTTGACCAAATTTTAAACTTTCAGCCCCGATTGGCTTGAACTAGGCCTTATAAGAGCTGAATAGGACTCAAACGGGGAGAAAATGAGGTTTTCAAGAGCCGAGAGTAGTATGACATATTTTTTATATAAAATTACTATTATTTAAACTTGTTTCTAGTCTTAATTGAGAAGTTTCACCAAAATTAAACTTTCAGCCCCGATTGGCCTGAACCAAGCCTTATAAAAACGAATAAGGCCCAACAGGGAAAATACATGGTTTTAAAGAGCCAAGAGTAGTATCACATTGTTTCTATGTATAATTATAACTAATTAAACTGGTTTCTATTCTTAATTTATAGTTTGACTAAAAGCAAAAATTCAGCTTCGATTGACTTGAACTAGGCCTTATAAGAGCTAAATAGGGCCCAACAGGGAAAAAAATGAGGTTTTCAAGAGCTGAGAGTAGTATTACATACTTTTTATGTATATTACCACTAAATAAACTAGTTCTAGTCTTAATTAAACAGTTATACCATAAGTCAAATTTTCAGCCTCGATTGGCTTGAACCAAGCCTTATAAGAGACGAATAGAGCCAAAATGGGGAGAAACATGCATTTCAAGAGCCGGGAGTAATATCATATAGTTTTTAAATATAACTGCTACAAATTAAACTTGAATCCATTTTTAATTTGGAAATTTGACTAAAAGTTAAACTTTTAGCCCCGATTGGCCTGAACTGCGCCATATAAGAGCCAAATACGACCCAAACCAGAGAGAAACAAAGTTCTCAAGAGCTGAGAGTGGTATTACAAGTTTCTGTGTACAATTATTGCTAATTAACTTTGTTTATAGTGTTAATTGAAAGTTTGTCAAATTTTCAGTCCTGATTGGCTTGAACTAAGCCTTATAAGAGCCGAATAGTGCCTAACGGGGAAAAAAATTAAGGTTTCAAGAGCCGGGAGTAGTATTACATAGTTTTTTTATGTAACTACTATATATTAAACTTGTTTCTGTTCTTAATTTAGAAGTTGACCAAAAGTTAAAGTTTCAGCTCCGATTAGCCTGCACTAGGCCTTACAAGAGCCGAATAGGGACCAAAGGAGATGAAAACATAGTTTTCAAGGACCTTCAATGGTATTACATAATTTCTATGTACAATACTACTAATTAATCTTGTTTCTAATGTTTATTGGGAAGATTGACCAAATTACAAATTTTCAGCCCCGATTGGCCTGAACTGGGCCTTATAAGAGCCGAATAGGAGGACCTAAAGGGAGAAAATGAGGTTTTCAAGAGTTGAGAGTAGTATTACATATTTTTTATGTATAATTACTATTAATTAAACTTATTTTTAGTCTTAATTGGGTTGTTTCACTAAAATTTAAACTTTCAACCCGATTGGCCTGAACCAAGCTATATAAGTGCTGAATACGGCCAAAACAGGAGAAAACATAGTTTTAAAGAGACGAGAGTAGTATCACATTGTTTCTATGTTTAACTACAACTAATTAAACTGGTTTATATTCTTAATTTCTAGTTTGACCAAAATCCAAAATTTCAGCTTCGATTGACTTGAACTGAGCCTTATAAGAGCCGAAAAGGGCCAAAATATGGAGAAAATGAGGTTTTATAGATCTGGGAGTAGTATTACATAATTTTTATGTATAACTACTATAAATTAAACTTGTTTCTCTTCTTAAGTTAGAAGTTTGACTAAGAGTCAAACTTTTAGTCCCGATTGGCCTGAAATAGGCCATACTAGAGCTGAATTGGGACCAAACGAGAGGAAAACATGGTTAACAAGGGCCGTGAATAGTATTGCATAGATTCTATATACAATTAGTACTAATTAACCTTGTTTCTAGTGTTAATTTGAAAGTTTGATCAAAAGTCAAATTTTCAGCCCTGATTGGCCTGAACTA
Source organism: Agave tequilana (assembly GCA_038442645.1). Lineage (NCBI taxonomy): Eukaryota > Viridiplantae > Streptophyta > Magnoliopsida > Asparagales > Asparagaceae > Agave > Agave tequilana. The sequence continues at coordinate 42,215 of JAVJIF010017096.1, forward strand.
GGCATTATAAGAACCAAATAGGGCCTAAATGGGGAGAAAACATGGTTTTCAAGAGCCGAGAGTAGTATCACATAATTTTTATATATAATTATTACTAATTAAATTTGTTTCTATTCTTAATGGAAAAGTTTGACCAAAAGTCAAACATTCAGCCCCGATTGGCCTGAACTAGAAATTATAAGAGCTGAATAGGGCCCAACAGGTGGAAAACAAGGTTTTCAAGAGCAGTAATTGTATTGTATAGTTTCAATATGCAATTACAATAATTAATCTTATTTTTAGTGTTAATTGTAAGTTTGACCAAAAGTCAAAGTTTCAGCCCCAATTGACCTGAATTAGCCTTTAAAGAGCCGAATAGGATCCAAACGTGAAGAAAATGTTTTTTTCATGACCGAAGGATAGTATTACATATTTTTTTATATATAATTACTTCTAATTAAACTCGTTTCTATTCCAATTTGAAAGCTTGACTAAAAGTCAAACTTTCAGCCCTTTTTGTGCCTGAATATGCCTTTTAAGAGCCGATTAGGGCCCAAACGGGAAAAATGCAAGCTTTTCATGAGCTGGGAGTAGTATTACATAGTTTTTAGTTATAATTACTTGTTCCTAGTCTTAATATGAAAGTTTGACCAAAAGTCTAACTTTCAGCCTCATTGGCCTGAATTAGGCCTTATAAGAGTCGAATAGAGCCCAAACGGTGAGAAAACATGTCTTTCAAGTGCCGATAGTAGTATTACATAATTTATATTTATAACTGATATTAATTAAACTTGTTTCTATTCTTAATTTGAAAGTTTTGCCAAAAGTCAAAATTTCAGCCCTGATTGGCCTGAACTAGGCCTTTTATGAGAGCCGAAAAGGCCCAAACATGGAGAAAATGTGTTTTTCAAGAGCCGAGATTGGTATTACATAGTTTTTAAGGATAACTACAATAAATTAAACTTTTTTCTATCCTTAATTTAGATGTTTGACCAAGAGTCAAACTTTTAGCCTCCGATTGGCCGAACTGAGGCTCATCGAGCCGAATTGAGATAAAAGAGAGGAAAACTTGATTTTTAAAGGCTGTGAATGGTATTAAATAGTCTCTAGGGACAATTACTAATAATTAACCTTGTTTTCAGTGTTAATTTATAAGTTTAACCAAAATTCAAACTTTCAGCCCTGATTAGCTTGGAGTAGGCCTTATGAGAGCAGAATTGGGACCAAATGAGAGTAAAACATAGTTTTCGACTGCTGTGAAAGGTATTACATAGTTTTTACGTATCATTACTGCTAATTAACCTTATTTCTAGTGTTAATGGGGAAGTTTAACTAAAAGTCAAAATTTCAGCCCTGAATGGTTTGAACTAGGCCTTATGAGAGCAGAATTGGGACCAAACGAGAGGAAAACATAGTTTTCGAGGGCTGTGAAAGGTATTACATAGTTTCTAACCTTGTTTCTAGTGTTAATTTGAAAGTTTGATCAAAAGTCAAACCTTTAGCCCTGATTGGCCTGAACTAGGCATTATAAGAACCAAATAGGGCCTAAATGGGGAGAAAACATGATTTTCAAGAGCCGAGAGTAGTATCACATAATTTTTATATATAATTATTACTAATTAAATTTATTTCTATTCTTAATGGAAAAGTTTGACCAAAAGTCAAACATTCAGCCCCGATTGGCCTGAACTAGAAATTATAAGAGCTGAATAGGGCCCAACAGGTGGAAAACAAGGTTTTCAAGAGCAGTAATTGTATTATATAGTTTCAATATGCAATCACAATAATTAATCTTATTTTTAGTGTTAATTGTAAGTTTGACCAAAAGTCAAAGTTTCAGCCCCAATTGACCTGAATTAGCCTTTAAAGAGCCGAATAGGATCCAAACGTGAAGAAAATGTTTTTTTCAAGACCGGAGGATAGTATTACATATTTTTTTATATATAATTACTTCTAATTAAACTCGTTTCTATTCCAATTTGAAAGCTTGACTAAAAGTCAAACTTTCAGCCCTTTTTGTGCCTGAATTATGCCTTTTAAGAGCCGATTAGGGCCCAAACGGGAAAAATATAAGCTTTTCATGAGCTGGGAGTAGTATTACATTGTTTTTAGTTATAATTACTTGTTCCTAGTCTTAAATGAAAGTTTGACCAAAAGTCTAACTTTCAGCCTCATTGGCCTGAATTAGGCCTTATAAGAGTCGAATAGAGCCCAAACGGTGAGAAAACATGTCTTTCAAGTGCCGATAGTAGTATCACATAATTTATATTTATAACTGATATTAATTAAACTTGTTTCTATTCTTAATTTGAAAGTTTTGCCAAAAGTCAAAATTTCAGCCATGATTGGCCTGAACTAGGCCCTTTATGAGAGCCGAAAAGGGCCCAAACATGGAGAAAATGTGATTTTCAAGAGCCGAGATTGGTATTACATAGTTTTTAAGGATAACTATAATAAATTAAACTTTTTTCTATCCTTAATTTAGATGTTTGACCAAGAGTCAAACTTTTAGCCTCCGATTTGCCGAACTAAGGCTCATCGAGCCGAATTGAGATAAAACGAGAGGAAAACTTGATTTTTAAGGGCTGTGAATGGTATTGAATAGTCTCTATGGACAATTACTAATAATTAACCTTGTTTTCAGTGTTAATTTGTAAGTTTGACCAAAAGTCAAACTTTCAGCCCTGATTAGCTTGGAGTAGGCCTTATGAGAGCAGAATTGGGACCAAATGAGAGTAAAACAAAGTTTTCGACTGCTGTGAAAGGTATTACATAGTTTTTACGTATCATTACTGCTAATTAACCTTACTTCTAGTGTTAATGGGGAAGTTTAACTAAAAGTCAAAATTTCAGCCCCGAATGGTTTGAACTAGGCCTTATGAGAGCAGAATTGGGACCAAACGAGAGGAAAACATAGTTTTCGAGGGCTGTGAAAGGTATTACATAGTTTTTACGTATCATTACTACTAATTAACCTTATTTCTAGTGTTAATGGGGAAGTTTAACCAAAAGTCAAACTTTCAGCCCCGATTGGCTTGAAATAGGCTTATGAGAGCATAATTGGGACCAAACGAGAGGAAAACATAGTTTTCGAGGGCTGTGAAAGGTATTACATAATTTTTACATATAATTACTATTAATTAACCTTATTTCTAATGTTTATGGGAAAGTTTAACCAAAAGTCAAACTTTCAGCCCCGATTAGCCTGAACTAATCCTTATAAGAGCCGAATAGGACCCCAGCGGAAAAAAAAATGAGATTTTAAGAGCCGAAAGTAGTATTACATAGTTTTTATGTATAATTACTAGTAATTAAACTTGTTTCTATTCTAAATTGGGAAGTTATACTATTCAAACTTTCCAGCACCGATTGGTCTAAAGCAGGCCTTATTCGCCGTATATGGCCTAACAGGGAGAAAAAATAATTTTCAAGAGCCAGGAGTAGTGTCACATAGTTTCTATGTATAACTACTACTAATGAAACTGGTTTCTATTCTTAATTTGGATTTTGACCAAAAGTCAAACTTTCAGCCCTTTTTAGCCTGAACGAGGCCTTATAGAGCCGAATAGTGCCCAAAGGGAGAAAACATGGCTTTCAAGAGACGGGAGTAGTTTCATTAAGTTTCTATATATAACTACTTCTAATTAAATTTGTTTCTATTCTTAATTTGAAATTTTGACCAAAAGTTAAACTTTAAGCCCGATTAATTTGACTGAACCCGGCCATATAAGTGCCAAATAGGGCCCAAACCGCGGGAAAACAAAGTTTTCAAAAGCTGACAGTGGTATGAACTAGGTCTTATAAGAGCCGAATATGGCCTAAAAGGGGTGAAGACGTGGCCTTAAAGAGCCAAGAGTTGTATTTCATTGTTTTTATATACAATTACTACTAATCAGACTTAATTCTAGTCTTAATCTAGAAGTTTGACCAAAAGTCAACTTTCAACCCAATTGGCCTGAACTGGTATTATAAGAGCCGATTAGGGCCCAAACGAGGAGAAAACATAGTTTTCAAGAATTGGGAGTAGTATCACATGGTTTTGATGTATAATTTACTACTAATTAAACTTATTTCTAGACTTAATTGAGAAGTTTGACCTAAAGTCAAACCTTCAACCCCTATTGGCCTGAAATAGGCCTTATAAAAGCCAGGTAGGGCCCAAACAAGAGGAAAACATGGTTTTCAAGAGCAGTGAGTGGTGTTACATAGTTTCTATATGAATTACTACTAATTTACCTTGTTTCTAATGTTAATTGAAAGTTTGGCCAAAATTTAAACTTTTAGCCTCGATTTACCTGAATTAGGCCTTATAAGAGCTACATAGGGCCTTATAAGGGGAGAAAATGAGGTTTTCAAGAGGCAGGAGTAGTATTACATAATTTTTATATATAACTACTATAAATTAAATGTGTTTCTATTCATAATTTGAAAGTTTACCAAAAGCCAAACTTTCAGTCCCGATTGGCCAGAACTAGGCCTTATAAGAGCCGAATAGGGGCCAAACAAGAGGAAACACATAGTTTTAAAGGGTCTTGAATGGTATTACATAGTTTTTATGTACAATTAGTACTAATTAACCCTGTTTCTAGTGTTAATTGGGATGTTTGACCAAATTTCAAACTTTCAGCCCCGACTGGCCTGAATTAGGCCTTATAAGAGCTGAATTGGGCTCAAACGGGGAGAATATGAGGTTTTCAAGAGCCGAGAGTAGTATGACATATTTTTTTATATAAAATTACTATTATTTAAACTTGTTTCTAGTCTTAATTGAGAAGTTTCACCAAAAATTAAACTTTCAGCCCCGATTGGCCTGAACCAAGCCTTATAAAAGCCGAATAAGGCCCAAACAGGGAAAATATATGGTTTTAAAGAGCCGAGAGTTGTATCACATAATTTCTGTGTATAACTATAACTAATTAAACAAGTTTCTATTCTTAATTTATAGTTTGACTAGAAGTCAAAATTCAGCTTCGATTGACTTGAACTAGGCCTTTTAAGAGCTAAATAGGGCCCAAACAGGGAAAAATGAGGTTTTCAAGAGCTGAGAGTAGTATTACATAGTTTTTATGTATATTACTACTAAATAAACTTGTTTCTAGTCTTAATTAAATAATTTTACTAAAAGTCAAATTCTCAGCCTCGATTGGCTTGAACCAAGCCTTATAAGAGCCGAATAGCGCCAAAATGGGGAGAAACATGTATTTCAAGAGCCGGGAGTAATATCATATAGTTTGTAAGTATAACTACTACAAATTAAACTTGTTTCTTTTTTTAATTTGGAAATTTGATCAAAAGTTAAACTTTTAGTCCCGATTGGCCTGAACTACGCCATATAAGAGCCAAATACGACCCAAACCGGAGAAAAATAAAGTTCTCAAGAGCTGAGAGTGGTATTACAAGTTTCTGTATACAATTATTATTAATTAACTTTGTATTTAGTGTTAATTGGAAGTTTGTCAAATTTTCTGTCCTGATTGGCTTGAACTAGGCCTTATAAGAGCCGAATAGTGCCTAAACGGGAAAAAAAACATAAGGTTTTCAAGAGCCGGGAGTAGTATTACATAGTTTTTTTATATAACTACTATAAATTAAACTTGTTTCTATTCTTAATTTAGAAGTTGACCAAAAGTTAAAGTTTCAGCTCCGATTAGCCTGCACTAGGCCTTATAAGAGCCGAATAGGGACCAAAGGAGATGAAAACATAGTTTTCAAGGACCTTCAATGGTATTATAAAATTTCTATGTACAATACTACTAATTAATCTTGTTTCTAATGTTATTGGTAAGATTGACTAAATTTCAAATTTTCAGCCCCATTGGCCTGAACTAGGCCTTATAAGAGCCGAATAGGAGACCTAAATGGGGAGAAAATGAGGTTTTCAAGATTTGAGAGTAGTATTACATATTTTTTATGTATAATTACTATTAATTAAACTTGTTTTTAGACTTATTTGGGTTGTTTCACTAAAATTCAAACTTTCAACCCCGATTGGCCTGAACCAAGCTATATAAGAGCCGAATAGGGCGAAAACAGGGAGAAAACATAGTTTTAAAAAGACGAGAGTAGTATCACATTGTTTCTATGTTTAACTACAACTAATTAAACTGGTTTATATTCTTTATTTCTAGTTTGACCAAAAGCTAAAATTTCAGCTTCGATTGACTTGAACTGAGCCTTATAAGAGCCGAAAAGGGCCAAAACGTCGAGAAAACGAGGTTTTATAGAGCAGGGAGTAGTATTACATAGTTTTTATGTATAACTACTACAAATTAAACTTGTTTCTCTTTTTAATTTAGAAGTTTGACTAAGAGTCAAACTTTTAGTCCCGATTGGCCTGAAATAGGCCTTATTAGAGCTGAATTGGGACCAAACGAGAGGAAAACATGGTTAAAAAGGGCCGTGAATGGTATTGCATAGATTCTATATACAATTACTACTAATTAACCTTGTTTCTAGTGTTAATTTGAAAGTTTGATCAAAAGTCAAACCTTCAGCCCTGATTGGCCTGAACTAGGCATTATAAGAACCAAATAGAGCCTAAACGGCGAGAAAACATGATTTTCAAGAGCCGAGAGTAGTATCACATAATTTTTATATATAATTACTATTAATTAAACTTGTTTCTATTCTTAATGGAAAAGTTTGACCAAAAGTCAAACCTTCAGCCCCGATTGGCCTGAACTAGAAATTATAAGAGCTGAATAAGGCCCAACAGGTGGAAAACAAGGTTTTCAAGAGCAGTAATTGTATTATATAGTTTCAATATGCAATTACTACAATTAATCTTATTTTTAGTGTTAATTGTAAGTTTGACCAAAAGTCAAAGTTTCAGCCCCAATTGACCTGAATTAGCCTTTAAAGAGCCGAATAGGATCCAAACGTGAAGAAAATATTTTTTTCAAGACCGGAGGATAGTATTACATATTTTTTTATATATAATTATTTCTAATTAAACTCGTTTCTATTCCAATTTGAAAGCTTGACTAAAAGTCAAACTTTCAGCCCTTTTTGGCCTGAATTATGCCTTTTAAGAGCCGATTAGGGCCCAAACGGGGAAAATACGAGCTTTTCATGAGCTGTGAGTAGTATTATATAGTTTTTAGTTATAATTACTTGTTCCTAGTCTTAATATGAAAGTTTTACCAAAAGTCTAACTTTCAGCCTCATTGGCTTGAATTAGGCCTTATAAGAGTCGAATAGGGCCCAAACGGGGAGAAAACATGTCTTTCAAGTGCCGAGAGTAGTATCACATAATTTATATGTATAACTGATATTAATTAACTTGTTTCTATTCTTAATTTGAAAGTTTTGCCAAAAGTCAAATTTCAGCCCTGATTGGCCTGAATTAGGCCTTTTATAAGAGCCGAAAAGGGCCCAAACATGGAGAAAATGAGGTTTTCAAGCGCCGAGATTGGTATTACACTATTTTATGGATAACTACAATAAATTAAACTTGTTTCTATCCTATTTAGAAGTTTGACGAAGAGTCAAACATTTAGCCCCCGATTGGCCGAACTAGGGCTCATAGAGCCGAATTGAGATAAAACGAGATGAAAACTTGGTTTTAAGGCTGTGAATAGTATTGAATAGTCTCTATGTACAATTACTATTAATTAATCTTGTTTCTAGTGTTAATTTGTAAGTTTGACCAAAAGTCAAACTCTCAGCCCCGATTGGCTTGAACTAGGCCTGATGAAGCAGAATTGGGACCAAACGAGAGTAAAATATAGTTTTTTAGGGCTGTGAAAGGTATTACATAGTTTTTACGTATCATTACTTCTTCTAATTAACCTTATTTCTAGTGTTAAGGTAAAGTTTAACCAAAAGTCAAAATTTCAGCCCGAATGGCTTGAACTAGGCCTTATGAGAGCAGAATTGGGACCAAACGGAGGAAAATATAGTTTTCGAGGGCTGTGAAAGGTATTACATAGTTTTTACGTATCATTACTACTAATTAACCTTATTTCTAGTGTTACTGGGGAAGTTTAACTAAAAGTCAAACTTTCAGCCCAGACTGGCTTGAACTAGGCCTTTTGAGAGCAGAATTGGGACCAAACGAGAGGAAAACATAGTTTTGGCTATGAAAGGTATTACATAGTTTTTATATATAATTACTACTAATTAACCATATTTCTAGTGTTAATGGGGAAGTTTAACCAAAAGTCAAACTTTCAGCCCCGATTAGCCTGAACTAGTCCTTATAAGAGCCGAATAGGACCCAACGGGAAAAATGAGATTTCAAGAGTTTAAAGTAGTATTACATAATTTTTATGTATAATTACTAGTAATTAAACTTGTTTCTAGTCTAAATTGGGAAGTTATACTATTCAAACTTTCCAGCCCTATTGATCTAAAGCAGGCCTTATATGAGCCGTATATGGCCCAATCAGGAAGAAAAATAATTTTCAAGAGCCGAGAGTAGTGTCACATAGTTTCTATGTATAACTACTACTAATTAAACTGGTTTCTATTCTTAATTTGGATTTTGACCAAAAGTCAAACTTTCAGCCCTTATTAGCCTGAACTAGGCCTTATAGAGCCAAATAGTGCCCAAAGGGAGAAAACTTTGCTTTCAAGAGACGGGAGTAGTTTCAATAAGTTTCCATGTATAACTACTTCTAATTAAATTTGTTTCTATTCTTAATTTGAAATTTTGACCAAAAGTTAAACTTTTAGCCCCGATTAATTTGCCTGAACTCGGCCATATAAGTGCCCAAATAGGGCCCAAAACGCGGGAAAACATAGTTTTCAAAAGCTGACAGTGGTATTAGATAATTTCTATATACAATTACTACTAATTAATAGTGTTAATCAGAAAGTTGGACCAAACGTCAAACTTTCAGTCTGATTGGCCTGAACTAGGCCTTGTAAGAGCTGAATAGGGCCCAAACGGGGAGAAAATATAGTTTTCCAGAGCTCGAAGTAATATTACATAGTTTTTATGTATAATTACTACTATTTAAACTTGTTTCTAGTCTTAATTGGGAAGTTTGATCAAAAGTCAAACTTTCAGCCCCAATTGGCATGAATAGGCCATACTAGAGCTGAATTGGGGCCAAACGAGAGGAAAACATGGTTAACAAGGGCCGTGAATGGTATTGCATAGATTCTATATACAATTAGTACTAATTAACCTTATTCTAGTGTTAATTTGAAAGTTTGATCAAAAGTCAAACCTTCAGCCCTGATTGACTTAAACTAGGCCTTTTAAGAGCTAAATAGGGCCCAAATAGGGAAAAAAAATGAGGTTTTCAAGAGCTGAGAGTAGTATTACATAGTTTTTATGTATATTACTACTAAATAAACTTGTTTCTAGTCTTAATTGAACAATTTTACCATAAGTCAAATTCTCAGCCTCGATTGGCTTGAACCAAGCCTTATAAGAGCCGAATAGCGCCAAAATGGGGAGAAACATGCATTTCAAGGGCCGGGAGTAATATCATATAGTTTGTAAGTATAACTACTACAAATTAAACTTGTTTCTATTTTTAATTTGGAAATTTGATTAAAAGTTAAACTTTTAGTCCCGATTGGCCTGAACTAAGCCATATAAGAGCCAAATACGACCCAAATCGGAGAAAAACAAAGTTCTCAAGAGCTGAGAGTGGTATTACATTTTCTGTGTACAATTATTGCTAATTAACTTTGTATTTAGTGTTAATTGGAAGTTTGTCAAATTTTCTGTCCTGATTGGCATGAACTACGCCTTATAAGAGCCGAATAGTACCTAAACGGGAAAAAAACATAAGGTTTTCAAGAGCCGGGAGTAGTATTATATAGTTTTTTTTATATAACTACTATAAATTAAACTTGTTTCTATTCTTAATTTAGAAGTTGACCAAAAGTTAAAGTTTCAGCTCTGATTAGCCTGCACTAGGCCTTATAAGAGCCGAATAGGGACCAAAGGAGATGAAAACATAGTTTTCAAGGACCTTCAATGGTATATAAAATTTCTATGTACAATACTACTAATTAATCTTGTTTCTAATGTTTAATGGGAAGATTGACAAAATTTCAAATTTTCAGCCCCGATTGGCCTGAACTAGGCCTTATAAGAGCCGAATAGGAGGACCTAAACGGGGAGAAAATGAGGTTTTCAAGATTTGAGAGTTGTATTACATATTTTTTTATGTATAATTACTATTAATTAAACTGGTTTTTAGACTTATTTGGGTTGTTTCACTGAAATTCAAACTTTCAACCCCGATTGGTCTGAACCAAGCAATATAAGAGCCTAATAGGGCCAAAACAGGGAGAAAACATAGTTTTAAAGAGACGAGAGTAGTATCACATTGTTTCTATGTTTAACTACAACTAATTAAATTGGTTTATATTCTTTATTTCTAGTTTGACCAAAAGCTAAAATTTCAGCTTCGATTGACTTGAACTGAGCCTTATAAGAGCCGAAAAGGGCCAAAACGTCGAGAAAATGAGGTTTTATAGAGCAGGGAGTAGTATTACATAGTTTTTTATGTATAACTACTACAAATTAAACTTGTTTCTCTTCTTAATTTAGAAGTTTGACTAAGAGTCAAACTTTTAGCCCCGATTGGCCTGAAATAGGCCTTATTAGAGCTGAATTGGGACCAAACGAGAGGAAAACATGGTTAAAAAGGGCCGTGAATGGTATTACATAGATTTTATATACAATTACTACTAATTAACCTTGTTTCTAGTGTTAATTTTAAAGTTTGATCAAAAGTCAAATCTTCAGCCCTGATTGGCCTGAACTAGGCATTATAAGAACCAAATAGGGCCTAAACGGCGAGAAAACATGATTTTCAAGAGCCGAGAGTAGTATCACATAATTTTTATATATAATTACTACTAATTAAACTTGTTTCTATTCTTAATGGAAAAGTTTGACCAAAAGTCAAACTTCAGCCCCGATTGGCCTGAACTAGAAATTATAAGAGCTGAATAAGGCCCAACAGGTGGAAAACAAGGTTTTCAAGAGCAGTAATTGTATTATATAGTTTCAATATGCAATTACTACAATTAATCTTATTTTTAGTGTTAATTGTAAGTTTGACCAAAATTCAAAGTTTCAGCCCCAATTGACCTGAATTAGCCTTTAAAGAGCCGAATAGGATCCAAACGTGAAGAAAATGTTTTTTTCAAGACCGGAGGATAGTATTACATATTTTTGTATATATAATTATTTCTAATTAAACTCGTTTCTATTCCAATTTGAAAGCTTGACAAAAAGTCAAACTTTCAGCCCTTTTTTGGCCTGAATTATGCCTTTTGAGAGCCGATTAGGGCCCAAACGGGGAAAATACGAGCTTTTCATGAGCTGTGAGTAGTTATTATATAGTTTTTAGTTATAATTACTTGTTCCTAGTCTTAATATGAAAGTTTTACCAAAAGTCTAACTTTCAGCCTCATTGGCCTGAATTAGGCCTTATAAGAGTCGAATAGGGCCCAAACGGGGAGAAAACATGTCTTTCAAGTGTCGAGAGTAGTATCACATAATTTATATGTATAACTGATATTAATTAAACTTGTTTCTATTCTTAATTTGAAAGTTTTGCCAAAAGTCAAAATTTCAGCCCTGATTGGCCTGAATTAGGCCTTTTATAAGAGCCGAAAAGGGCCCAAACATGGAGAAAATGAGGTTTTCAAGCGCCGAGATTGGTATTACACTATTTTATGGATAACTACAATAAATTAAACTTGTTTCTATCCTTAATTTAGAAGTTTGACTAAGAGTCAAACATTTAGCCCCCGATTGGCCGAACTAGGGCTCATAGAGCCGAATTGAGATAAACGAGAGGAAAACTTGGTTTTTAAGGGCTGTGAATGGTAATGAATAGTCTCTATGTACAATACTAATAATTAATCTTATTTCTAGTGTTAATTTATAAGTTTGACCAAAAGTCAAACTTTCAGCCCCGATTGGCTTGAACTAGGCCTTATGAGAGCAGAATTGGGACCAAACGAGAGTAAAACATAGTTTTTGAGGGCTGTGAAAGGTATTACATAGTTTTTACGTATCATTACTTCTTCTAATTAACCTTATTTCTAGTGTTAAGGTAAAGTTTAACCAAAAGTCAAATTTCAGCCCGAATGGCTTGAACTAGGCCTTATGAGAGCAGAATTGGGACCAAACGAGAGGAAAACATAGTTTTCGAGGGCTGTGAAAGGTATTACATAGTTTTTACGTATCATTACTACTAATTAACCTTATTTCTAGTGTTACTGGGGAAGTTTAACCAAAAGTCAAACTTTCAGCCCAGACTGGCTTGAACTAGGCCTCATGAGAGCAGAATTGGGACCAAACGAGAGGAAAACATAGTTTTCGAGGGCTGTGAAAGGTATTACATAGTTTTTATATATAATTACTACTAATTAACCTTATTTCTAGTGTTAATGGGGAAGTTTAACCAAAAGTCAAACTTTCGGCCCCGATTAGCCTGAACTAGTCCTTATAAGAGCCGAATAGGACCCAAACGGGCAAAAAAAATGAGATTTTAACAGCCGAAAATAGTATTACATAGTTTTATGTATAATTACTAGTAATTAAACTTGTTTCTAGTCTAAATTGAAAAGTTATACTATTCAAACTTTCCAGCCCCGATTGGTCTAAAGCAGGCCTTATATGAGCCGTATATGGCCCAATCACGGAGAAAAATAATTTTCAAGAGCCGGGAGTAGTGTCACATAGTTTCTACGTATAACTACTACTAATTAAACTGGTTTCTATTCTTAATTTGGATTTTGACCAAAAGTCAAACTTTCAGCCCTTATTATCCTGAACTATGCCTTATAGAGCCGAATAGTGCCCAAAGGGAGAAAACATGGCTTTCAAGAGACAGGAGTAGTTTCATTAAGTTTCTATGTATAACTACTTCTAATTAAATTTGTTTCTATTCTTAATTTGAAATTTTGACCAAAAGTTAAACTTTTAGCCCCAATTAATTTGCCCGAACTCCGCCATATAAGTGCAAAATAGGGCCCAAACCGCGGGAAAACATAGTTTTCAAAAGCTGACAGTGGTATTAGATAGTTTTTATATACAATTACTACTAATTAATAGTTGTTAATTGGGAAGTTGGACTAAACGTCAAACTTTCAGCCTGATTGGCCTGAACTAGGCCTTGTAAGAGCTGAATTGGGCCCAAACGGGGAGAAAATTTAGTTTTCCAGAGCTCGAAGTAGTATTACATAGTTTTTATGTATAATTACTACTATTTAAACTTGTTTCTAATCTTAATTGGGAAGTTTGATCAAAAGTCAAACTTTCAGCCCTAATTGGCATGAACTAGGCCTTATAAGAGCCGAATATGGCCTAAAAGGGGTGAAGACGTGGCCTTAAAGAGCCAAGAGTTGTATTTCATAGTTTTTTATATACAATTACTGCTAATCAGACTTAATTCTAGTCTTAATCTAGAAGTTTGACCAAAAGTCAAACTTTCAACCCAATTGGCCTGAACTGGTATTATAAGAGCCGAATTGGGCCCAAACGAGGAGAAAACATGGTTTTCAAGAATTGGGACTAGTATCACATGGTTTTGATGTATAATATACTACTAATTAAACTTATTTCTAGACTTAATTGAAAAGTTAAACCTAAAGGCAAACCTTCAGCCCCTATTGGCCTGAAATAGGCCTTCTAAAAAGCCAGGTAGGGCCCAAACAAGAGGAAAACATGGTTTTCAAGAGCCGTGAGTGGTGTTACATAGTTTCTATATGAATTATTACTAATTAACCTTGTTTCTAGTATTTATTGAAAGTTTGGCCAAAATTTAAACTTTCAGCCTCGATTTACCTGAATTAGACCTTATAAGAGCTACATAGGGCCTTATAAGGGGAGAAAAATGAGGTTTACAAGAGGCAGGAGTAGTATTACATAATTTTTATGTATAACTACTAAAAATTAATGTGTTTCTATTCTTAATTTGGAAGTTTACAAAAGCCAAACTTTCAGTCTCGATTGGCCAGAACTAGGCCTTATAAGAGCCGAATAGGGGCCAAACAAGAGGAAAACATAGTTTTCAAGGGTCTTGAATGGTATTACATAGTTTTTATGTACAATTATTACTAATTAACCTTGTTTCTAGTGTTAATTGGGATGTTTGACCAAATTTTAAACTTTCAGCCCCGATTGGCTTGAACTAGGCCTTATAAGAGCTGAATAGGACTCAAACGGGGAGAAAATGAGGTTTTCAAGAGCCGAGAGTAGTATGACATATTTTTTATATAAAATTACTATTATTTAAACTTGTTTCTAGTCTTAATGAGAAGTTTCACCAAAAATTAAACTTTCAGCCCGATTGGCCTGAACCAAGCCTTATAAAAGCCGAATAAGGCCCAAACAGGGAAAATACATGGTTTTAAAGAGCCAAGAGTAGTATCACATTGTTTCTATGTATAATTATAACTAATTAAACTGGTTTCTATTCTTATTTATAGTTTGACTAAAAGCAAAAATTCAGCTTCGATTGACTTGAACTAGGCCTTATAAGAGCTAAATAGGGCCCAAACAGGGAAAAATGAGGTTTTCAAGAGCTGAGAGTAGTATTACATACTTTTTATGTATATTACCACTAAATAAACTAGTTCTAGTCTTAATTAAACAGTTATACCATAAGTCAAATTTTCAGCCTCGATTGGCTTGAACCAAGCCTTATAAGAGACGAATAGAGCCAAAATGGGGAGAAACATGCATTTCAAGAGCCGGGAGTAATATCATATAGTTTTTAAATATAACTGCTACAAATTAAACTTGAATCCATTTTTAATTTGGAAATTTGACTAAAAGTTAAACTTTTAGCCCCGATTGGCCTGAACTGCGCCATATAAGGCCAAATACGACCCAAACCAGAGAGAAACAAAGTTCTCAAGAGCTGAGAGTGGTATTACAAGTTTCTGTGTACAATTATTGCTAATTAACTTTGTTTATAGTGTTAATTGAAAGTTTGTCAAATTTTCAGTCCTGATTGGCTTGAACTAAGCCTTATAAGAGCCGAATAGTGCCTAAACGGGGAAAAAAATTAAGGTTTCAAGAGCCGGGAGTAGTATTACATAGTTTTTTTATGTAACTACTATATATTAATCTTGTTTCTGTTCTTAATTTAGAAGTTGACCAAAGTTAAAGTTTCAGCTCCGATTAGCCTGCACTAGGCCTTACAAGAGCCGAATAGGGACCAAAGGAGATGAAAACATAGTTTTCAAGGACCTTCAATGGTATTACATAATTTCTATGTACAATACTACTAATTAATCTTGTTTCTAATGTTTATTGGGAAGATTGACCAAATTACAAATTTTCAGCCCCGATTGGCCTGAACTGGGCCTTATAAGAGCCGAATAGGAGGACCTAATGGGGAGAAAATGAGGTTTTTAAGAGTTGAGAGTAGTATTACATATTTTTTATGTATAATTACTATTAATTAAACTTATTTTTAGTCTTAATTGGGTTGTTTCACTAAAATTTAAACTTTCAACCCCGATTGGCCTGAACCAAGCTATATAAGTGCTGAATACGGCCAAACAGGGAGAAAACATAGTTTTAAAGAGACGAGAGTAGTATCACATTGTTTCTATGTTTAACTACAACTAATTAAACTGGTTTATATTCTTAATTTCTAGTTTGACCAAAATCCAAAATTTCAGCTTCGATTGACTTGAACTGAGCCTTATAAGAGCCGAAAAGGGCCAAAATATGGAGAAAATGAGGTTTTATAGATCTGGGAGTAGTATTACATAATTTTTATGTATAACTACTATAAATTAAACTTGTTTCTCTTCTTAAGTTAGAAGTTTGACTAAGAGTCAAACTTTTAGTCCCGATTGGCCTGAAATAGGCCATACTAGAGCTGAATTGGGACCAAACGAGAGGAAAACATGGTTAACAAGGGCCGTGAATAGTATTGCATAGATTCTATATACAATTAGTACTAATTAACCTTGTTTCTAGTGTTAATTTGAAAGTTTGATCAAAAGTCAAATTTTCAGCCCTGATTGGCCTGAACTAGGCATTATAAGAACCCAATAGGGCCTAAATGGGGAGAAAACATGGTTTTCAAGAGCCGAGAGTAGTATCACATAATTTTTATATATAATTATTACTAATTAAATTTGTTTCTATTCTTAATGGAAAAGTTTGACCAAAAGTCAAACATTCAGCCCGATTGGCCTGAACTAGAAATTATAAGAGCTGAATAGGGCCCAACAGGTGGAAAACAAGGTTTTCAAGAGCAGTAATTGTATTGTATAGTTTCAATATGCAATTACAATAATTATCTTATTTTTAGTGTTAATTGTAAGTTTGACCAAAAGTCAAAGTTTCAGCCCCAATGACCTGAATTAGCCTTTAAAGAGCCGAATAGGATCCAAACGTGAAGAAAATGTTTTTTTCATGACCGAAGGATAGTATTACATATTTTTTTATATATAATTACTTCTAATTAAACTCGTTTCTATTCCAATTTGAAAGCTTGACTAAAAGTCAAACTTTCAGCCCTTTTTGTGCCTGAATATGCCTTTTAAGAGCCGATTAGGGCCCAAACGGGAAAAATGCAAGCTTTTCATGAGCTGGGAGTAGTATTACATAGTTTTTAGTTATAATTACTTGTTCCTAGTCTTAATATGAAAGTTTGACCAAAGTCTAACTTTCAGCCTCATTGGCCTGAATTAGGCCTTATAAGAGTCGAATAGAGCCCAAACGGTGAGAAAACATGTCTTTCAAGTGCCGATAGTAGTATTACATAATTTATATTTATAACTGATATTAATTAACTTGTTTCTATTCTTAATTTGAAAGTTTTGCCAAAAGTCAAAATTTCAGCCCTGATTGGCCTGAACTAGGCCTTTTATGAGAGCCGAAAAGGGCCCAAACATGGAGAAAATGTGTTTTTCAAGAGCCGAGATTGGTATTACATAGTTTTTAAGGATAACTACAATAAATTAAACTTTTTTCTATCCTTAATTTAGATGTTTGACCAAGAGTCAAACTTTTAGCCTCCGATTGGCCGAACTGAGGCTCATCGAGCCGAATTGAGATAAAAAGAGAGGAAAACTTGATTTTTAAAGGCTGTGAATGGTATTAAATAGTCTCTAGGGACAATTACTAATAATTAACCTTGTTTTCAGTGTTAATTTATAAGTTTGACCAAAAGTCAAACTTTCAGCCCTGATTAGCTTGGAGTAGGCCTTATGAGAGCAGAATTGGGACCAAATGAGAGTAAAACATAGTTTTCGACTGCTGTGAAAGGTATTACATAGTTTTTACGTATCATTACTGCTAATTAACCTTATTTCTAGTGTTAATGGGGAAGTTTAACTAAAAGTCAAAATTTCAGCCCTGAATGGTTTGAACTAGGCCTTATGAGAGCAGAATTGGGACCAAACGAGAGGAAAACATAGTTTTCGAGGGCTGTGAAAGGTATTACATAGTTTCTAACCTTGTTTCTAGTGTTAATTTGAAAGTTTGATCAAAAGTCAAACCTTTAGCCCTGATTGGCCTGAACTAGGCATTATAAGAACCAAATAGGGCCTAAATGGGGAGAAAACATGATTTTCAAGAGCCGAGAGTAGTATCACATAATTTTTATATATAATTATTACTAATTAAATTTGTTTCTATTCTTAATGGAAAAGTTTGACCAAAAGTCAAACATTCAGCCCCGATTGGCCTGAACTAGAAATTATAAGAGCTGAATAGGGCCCAACAGGTGGAAAAAAGGTTTTCAAGAGCAGTAATTGTATTATATAGTTTCAATATGCAATCACAATAATTAATCTTATTTTTAGTGTTAATTGTAAGTTTGACCAAAAGTCAAGTTTCAGCCCCAATTGACCTGAATTAGCCTTTAAAGAGCCGAATAGGATCCAAACGTGAAGAAAATGTTTTTTTCAAGACCGGAGGATAGTATTACATATTTTTTTATATATAATTACTTCTAATTAAACTCGTTTCTATTCCAATTTGAAAGCTTGACTAAAAGTCAAACTTTCAGCCCTTTTTGTGCCTGAATTATGCCTTTTAAGAGCCGATTAGGGCCCAAACGGGAAAAATATAAGCTTTTCATGAGCTGGGAGTAGTATTACATTGTTTTTAGTTATAATTACTTGTTCCTAGTCTTAATATGAAAGTTTGACCAAAAGTCTAACTTTCAGCCTCATTGGCCTGAATTAGGCCTTATAAGAGTCGAATAGAGCCCAAACGGTGAGAAAACATGTCTTTCAAGTGCCGATAGTAGTATCACATAATTTATATTTATAACTGATATTAATTAAACTTGTTTCTATTCTTAATTTGAAAGTTTTGCCAAAAGTCAAAATTTCAGCCATGATTGGCCTGAACTAGGCCCTTTATGAGAGCCGAAAAGGGCCCAAACATGGAGAAAATGTGGTTTTCAAGAGCCGAGATTGGTATTACATAGTTTTTAAGGATAACTATAATAAATTAAACTTTTTTCTATCCTTAATTTAGATGTTTGACCAAGAGTCAAACTTTTAGCCTCCGATTTGCCGAACTAAGGCTCATCGAGCCGAATTGAGATAAAACGAGAGGAAAACTTGATTTTTAAGGGCTGTGAATGGTATTGAATAGTCTCTATGGACAATTACTAATAATTAACCTTGTTTTCAGTGTTAATTTGTAAGTTTGACCAAAGTCAAACTTTCAGCCCTGATTAGCTTGGAGTAGGCCTTATGAGAGCAGAATTGGGACCAAATGAGAGTAAAACATAGTTTTCGACTGCTGTGAAAGGTATTACATAGTTTTTACGTATCATTACTGCTAATTAACCTTACTTCTAGTGTTAATGGGGAAGTTTAATAAAAGTCAAAATTTCAGCCCCGAATGGTTTGAACTAGGCCTTATGAGAGCAGAATTGGGACCAAACGAGAGGAAAACATAGTTTTCGAGGCTGTGAAAGGTATTACATAGTTTTTACGTATCATTACTACTAATTAACCTTATTTCTAGTGTTAATGGGGAAGTTTAACCAAAAGTCAAACTTTCAGCCCCGATTGGCTTGAAATAGGCTTATGAGAGCATAATTGGGACCAAACGAGAGGAAAACATAGTTTTCGAGGGCTGTGAAAGGTATTACATAGTTTTTACATATAATTACTATTAATTAACCTTATTTCTAATGTTTATGGGAAAGTTTAACCAAAAGTCAAACTTTCAGCCCCGATTAGCCTGAACTAATCCTTATAAGAGCCGAATAGGACCCCAGCGGAAAAAAAATGAGATTTTAAGAGCCGAAAGTAGTATTACATAGTTTTTATGTATAATTACTAGTAATTAAACTTGTTTCTATTCTAAATTGGGAAGTTATACTATTCAAACTTTCCAGCACCGATTGGTCTAAAGCAGGCCTTATTCGCCGTATATGGCCTAACAGGGAGAAAATAATTTTCAAGAGCCAGGAGTAGTGTCACATAGTTTCTATGTATAACTACTACTAATGAAACTGGTTTCTATTCTTAATTTGGATTTTGACCAAAAGTCAAACTTTCAGCCCTTTTTAGCCTGAACGAGGCCTTATAGAGCCGAATAGTGCCCAAAGGGAGAAAACATGGCTTTCAAGAGACGGGAGTAGTTTCATTAAGTTTCTAATATAACTACTTCTAATTAAATTTGTTTCTATTCTTAATTTGAAATTTTGACCAAAAGTTAAACTTTAAGCCCCGATTAATTTGACTGAACCCGCCATATAAGTGCCAAATAGGGCCCAAACCGCGGGAAAACAAAGTTTTCAAAAGCTGACAGTGGTATGAACTAGGTCTTATAAGAGCCGAATATGGCCTAAAAGGGTGAAGACGTGGCCTTAAAGAGCCAAGAGTTGTATTTCATTGTTTTTATATACAATTACTACTAATCAGACTTAATTCTAGTCTTAATCTAGAAGTTTGACCAAAGTCAAACTTTCAACCCAATTGGCCTGAACTGGTATTATAAGAGCCGATTAGGGCCCAAACGAGGAGAAAACATAGTTTTCAAGAATTGGGAGTAGTATCACATGGTTTTGATGTATAATTTACTACTAATTAAACTTATTTCTAGACTTAATTGAGAAGTTTGACCTAAAGTCAAACCTTCAACCCCTATTGGCCTGAAATAGGCCTTATAAAAGCCAGGTAGGGCCCAAACAAGAGGAAAACATGGTTTTCAAGAGCAGTGAGTGGTGTTACATAGTTTCTATATGAATTACTACTAATTTACCTTGTTTCTAATGTTAATTGAAAGTTTGGCCAAAATTTAAACTTTTAGCCTCGATTTACCTGAATTAGGCCTTATAAGAGCTACATAGGGCCTTATAAGGGGAGAAAATGAGGTTTTCAAGAGGCAGGAGTAGTATTACATAATTTTTATATATAACTACTATAAATTAAATGTGTTTCTATTCATAATTTGAAAGTTTACCAAAAGCCAAACTTTCAGTCCCGATTGGCCAGAACTAGGCCTTATAAGAGCCGAATAGGGGCCAAACAGAGGAAACATAGTTTTAAGGGTCTTGAATGGTATTACATAGTTTTTATGTACAATTAGTACTAATTAACCCTGTTTCTAGTGTTAATTGGGATGTTTGACCAAATTTCAAACTTTCAGCCCCGACTGGCCTGAATTAGGCCTTATAAGAGCTGAATTGGGCTCAAACGGGGAGAATATGAGGTTTTCAAGAGCCGAGAGTAGTATGACATATTTTTTTATATAAAATTACTATTATTTAAACTTGTTTCTAGTCTTAATTGAGAAGTTTCACCAAAAATTAAACTTTCAGCCCCGATTGGCCTGAACCAAGCCTTATAAAAGCCGAATAAGGCCCAAACAGGGAAAATATATGGTTTTAAAGAGCCGAGAGTTGTATCACATAATTTCTGTGTATAACTATAACTAATTAAACAAGTTTCTATTCTTAATTTATAGTTTGACTAGAAGTCAAAATTCAGCTTCGATTGACTTGAACTAGGCCTTTTAAGAGCTAAATAGGGCCCAAACAGGGAAAAATGAGGTTTTCAAGAGCTGAGAGTAGTATTACATAGTTTTTATGTATATACTACTAAATAAACTTGTTTCTAGTCTTAATTAAATAATTTTACCAAAGTCAAATTCTCAGCCTCGATTGGCTTGAACCAAGCCTTATAAGAGCCGAATAGCGCCAAAATGGGGAGAAACATGTATTTCAAGAGCCGGGAGTAATATCATATAGTTTGTAAGTATAACTACTACAAATTAAACTTGTTTCTTTTTTAATTTGGAAATTTGATCAAAAGTTAAACTTTTAGTCCCGATTGGCCTGAACTACGCCATATAAGAGCCAAATACGACCCAAACCGGAGAAAAACAAAGTTCTCAAGAGCTGAGAGTGGTATTACAAGTTTCTGTGTACATTATTATTAATTAACTTTGTATTTAGTGTTAATTGGAAGTTTGTCAAATTTTCTGTCCTGATTGGCTTGAACTAGGCCTTATAGAGCCGAATAGTGCCTAAACGGGAAAAAAACATAAGGTTTTCAAGAGCCGGGAGTAGTATTACATAGTTTTTTTATATAACTACTATAAATTAAACTTGTTTCTATTCTTAATTTAGAAGTTGACCAAAAGTTTAAAGTTTCAGCTCCGATTAGCCTGCACTAGGCCTTATAAGAGCCGAATAGGGACCAAAGGAGATGAAAACATAGTTTTCAAGGACCTTCAATGGTATTATAAATTTCTATGTACAATACTACTAATTAATCTTGTTTCTAATGTTATTGGTAAGATTGACTAAATTTCAAATTTTCAGCCCCGATTGGCCTGAACTAGGCCTTATAAGAGCCGAATAGGAGGACCTAAATGGGGAGAAAATGAGGTTTTCAAGATTTGAGAGTAGTATTACATATTTTTTATGTATAATTACTATTAATTAAACTTGTTTTTAGACTTATTTGGGTTGTTTCACTAAAATTCAAACTTTCAACCCCGATTGGCCTGAACCAAGCTATATAAGAGCCGAATAGGGCGAAAACAGGGAGAAAACATAGTTTTAAAAGACGAGAGTAGTATCACATTGTTTCTATGTTTAACTACAACTAATTAAACTGGTTTATATTCTTTATTTCTAGTTTGACCAAAAGCTAAAATTTCAGCTTCGATTGACTTGAACTGAGCCTTATAAGAGCCGAAAAGGGCCAAAACGTCGAGAAAACGAGGTTTTATAGAGCAGGGAGTAGTATTACATAGTTTTTATGTATAACTACTACAAATTAAACTTGTTTCTCTTTTTAATTTAGAAGTTTGACTAAGAGTCAAACTTTTAGTCCCGATTGGCCTGAAATAGGCCTTATTAGAGCTGAATTGGGACCAAACGAGAGGAAAACATGGTTAAAAAGGGCCGTGAATGGTATTGCATAGATTCTATATACAATTACTACTAATTAACCTTGTTTCTAGTGTTAATTTGAAAGTTTGATCAAAAGTCAAACCTTCAGCCCTGATTGGCCTGAACTAGGCATTATAAGAACCAAATAGAGCCTAAACGGGGAGAAAACATGATTTTCAAGAGCCGAGAGTAGTATCACATAATTTTTATATATAATTACTATTAATTAAACTTGTTTCTATTCTTAATGGAAAAGTTTGACCAAAAGTCAAACCTTCAGCCCCGATTGGCCTGAACTAGAAATTATAAGAGCTGAATAAGGCCCAACAGGTGGAAAACAAGGTTTTCAAGAGCAGTAATTGTATTATATAGTTTCAATATGCAATTACTACAATTAATCTTATTTTTAGTGTTAATTGTAAGTTTGACCAAAAGTCAAAGTTTCAGCCCCAATTGACCTGAATTAGCCTTTAAAGAGCCGAATAGGATCCAAACGTGAAGAAAATATTTTTTTCAAGACCGGAGGATAGTATTACATATTTTTTTATATATAATTATTTCTAATTAAACTCGTTTCTATTCCAATTTGAAAGCTTGACTAAAAGTCAAACTTTCAGCCCTTTTTTGGCCTGAATTATGCCTTTTAAGAGCCGATTAGGGCCCAAACGGGGAAAATACGAGCTTTTCATGAGCTGTGAGTAGTATTATATAGTTTTTAGTTATAATTACTTGTTCCTAGTCTTAATATGAAAGTTTTACCAAAAGTCTAACTTTCAGCCTCATTGGCTGAATTAGGCCTTATAAGAGTCGAATAGGGCCCAAACGGGGAGAAAACATGTCTTTCAAGTGCCGAGAGTAGTATCACATAATTTATATGTATAACTGATATTAATTAAACTTGTTTCTATTCTTAATTTGAAAGTTTTGCCAAAAGTCAAAATTTCAGCCCTGATTGGCCTGAACTAGGCCTTTTATAAGAGCCGAAAAGGGCCCAAACATGGAGAAAATGAGGTTTTCAAGAGCCGAGATTGGTATTACACTATTTTATGGATAACTACAATAAATAAACTTGTTTCTATCCTTAATTTAGAAGTTTGACGAAGAGTCAAACATTTAGCCCCCGATTGGCCGAACTAGGGCTCATAGAGCCGAATTGAGATAAAACGAGAGGAAAACTTGGTTTTTAAGGCTGTGAATAGTATTGAATAGTCTCTATGTACAATTACTATTAATTAATCTTGTTTCTAGTGTTAATTTGTAAGTTTGACCAAAAGTCAAACTTCTCAGCCCCGATTGGCTTGAACTAGGCCTGATGAGAGCAGAATTGGGACCAAACGAGAGTAAAATATAGTTTTTGAGGGCTGTGAAAGGTATTACATAGTTTTTACGTATCATTACTTCTTCTAATTAACCTTATTTCTAGTGTTAAGGTAAAGTTTAACCAAAAGTCAAAATTTCAGCCCGAATGGCTTGAACTAGGCCTTATGAGAGCAGAATTGGGACCAAACGGGAGGAAAATATAGTTTTCGAGGGCTGTGAAAGGTATTACATAGTTTTTACGTATCATTACTACTAATTAACCTTATTTCTAGTGTTACTGGGGAAGTTTAACTAAAAGTCAAACTTTCAGCCCAGACTGGCTTGAACTAGGCCTTATGAGAGCAGAATTGGGACCAAACGAGAGGAAAACATAGTTTTCGCTATGAAAGGTATTACATAGTTTTTATATATAATTACTACTAATTAACCATATTTCTAGTGTTAATGGGGAAGTTTAACCAAAAGTCAAACTTTCAGCCCCGATTAGCCTGAACTAGTCCTTATAAGAGCCGAATAGGACCCAAACGGGAAAAATGAGATTTCAAGAGCCGAAAGTAGTATTACATATTTTTATGTATAATTACTAGTAATTAAACTTGTTTCTAGTCTAAATTGGGAAGTTATACTATTCAAACTTTCCAGCCCCTATTGGTCTAAAGCAGGCCTTATATGAGCCGTATATGGCCCAATCAGGAAGAAAAAATAATTTTCAAGAGCCGAGAGTAGTGTCACATAGTTTCTATGTATAACTACTACTAATTAAACTGGTTTCTATTCTTAATTTGGATTTTGACCAAAAGTCAAACTTTCAGCCCTTATTAGCCTGAACTAGGCCTTATAGAGCCAAATAGTGCCCAAAGGGAGAAAACTTTGCTTTCAAGAGACGGGAGTAGTTTCAATAAGTTTCCATGTATAACTACTTCTAATTAAATTTGTTTCTATTCTTAATTTGAAATTTTGACCAAAAGTTAACTTTTAGCCCCGATTAATTTGCCTGAACTCGGCCATATAAGTGCCAAATAGGGCCCAAAACGCGGGAAAACATAGTTTTCAAAAGCTGACAGTGGTATTAGATAATTTCTATATACAATTACTAATAAGTAATAGTGTTAATCAGAAGTTGGACCAAACGTCAAACTTTCAGTCTGATTGGCCTGAACTAGGCCTTGTAAGAGCTGAATAGGGCCCAAACGGGGAGAAAATATAGTTTTCCAGAGCTCGAAGTAGTATTACATAGTTTTTATGTATAATTACTACTATTTAAACTTGTTTTTAGTCTTAATTGGGAAGTTTGATCAAAAGTCAAACTTTCAGCCCCAATTGGCATGAACGGCCTCATAAAGCCGAATATGGCCTAAAAGGGGTGAAGACGTGGCTTAAAGAGCCAAGAGTTGTATTTCATAGTTTTTATATACAATTACTACTAATCAGATTTAATTCTTGTCTTAATCTAGAAGTTTGACAAAGTCAAACTTTCAACCCAATTGGCCTGAACTGGTATTATAAGAGCCTAATAGTGCCCAAACGAGGAGAAAACATGGTTTTCAAGAATTGGGAGTAGTATCACATGTTTTGATGTATAATTTACTACTAATTAAACTTATTTCTAGACTTAATTGAGAAGTTTGACCTAAAGTCAAACCTTCAGCCCCTATTGGCCTGAAATAGGCCTTATAAAAGCCAGGTAGGGCCCAAACAAGAGGAAAACATGGTTTTCAAGAGCCGTGGCGGTGTTACATAGTTCTATATGAATTACTACTAATTAACCTTGTTTCTAGTGTTAATTGGAAGTTTGGCCAAAATTTAAACTTTCAGCCTCGATTTACCTGAATTTGGCCTTATAAGAGCTACATGGGCCTTATAAAGGGGAGAAAATGAGGTTTTCAAGAGGCAGGAGTAGTATTACATAACTTTTATGTATAACTACTATAAATTAAATGTGTTTCTATTCTTAATTTGAAAGTTTACCAAAAGCCAAACTTTCAGTCCCGATTGGCCCGAACTAGGCCTTATAAGAGCCGAATAGGGCCAAACAAGAGGAAAACATAGTTTTAAAGGGTCTTGAATGGTATTACATAGTTTTTATGTACAATTAGTACTATTAACCTTGTTTTCTAGTGTTAATGGGATGTTTGATCAAATTTCAAACTTTCAGCCCCGATTGCCTGAACTAGGCCTTATAAGAGCTGAATAGACTCAAACCGGGAGAAAATGATGTTTTCAAGAGCCGAGAGTAGTATGACATATTTTTTTATTTAAAATTACTATTATTTAAACTTGTTTCTAGTCTTAATTGATAAGTTTCACTAAAAATTTAAACTTTCAGCCCCGATTGGCCTGAACCAAGCCTTATAAAAGCTGAATAAGGCCAAACAGGAAAATACATGGTTTTAAAGAGCCGAGAGTAGTATCATATTGTTTCTATGTATAATTATAACTAATTAAACTGTTTTCTATTCTTAATTTATAGTTTGACTAAAAGCAAAAATTCAGCTTCGATTGACTTGAACTAGGCCTTATAAGAGCTAATAGGGCCCAACAGGGGGAAAAATGAGGTTTTTAAGAGCTGAGAGTTGTATTACATAGTTTTTATGTATATTACTACTAATAAACTGTTTCTAGTCTTAATTGATCAGTTTTACCATAAGTCAAATTTTCAGCCTCGATTGGCTTGAATCAAGCCTTATAAGAGCCGAATAGCGCCAAAATGGGGAGAAACATGCATTTCAAGAGCCGGGAGTAATATCATATAGTTTTTAAGTACAACTACTACAAATTAAACTTGTTTCTATTTTTAATTTGAAAATTTGACCAAAAGTTAAACTTTTAGCCCTGATTGGCCTGAACTAACGCCATATAAGAGCCAAATAAGACCCAAACCGGCGAAAAAGAAAGTTCTCAAGAGCTGAGAGTGGTATTACAAGTTTCTGTGTACATTATTGCTTATTAAATTTGTATTTAGTGTTAATTGAAAGTTTGTGAAATTTCAGTCCTGATTGGCTTGAACTAGGCCTTATAAGAGCCAAATAGTGCCTAAACTGGGAAAAAACATAAGGTTTTAAAGAGCCGGGAGTAGTATTACATAGTTTTTTTATATAACTATTATAAATTAAACTTGTTTCTATTCTTAATTTAGAAGTTGACTAAAAGTTAAAGTTTCAGCTCCGATTAGCCTGCACTAGGCCTTACAAGAGCCGAATAGGGACCAAAGGAGATGAAAACATAGTTTTCAAGGGTCTTCAATGGTATTACATAATTTCTATGTACTATACTACTAATTAATCTTGTTTCTAAAGTTTATTGGGAAGATTGACCAAATTTCAAATTTTCAGCCCCGATTGGACTAAACTAGGCTTATAAGACCGAATAGAAGGACCTAAACGGGGAGAAAATGAGGTTTTCAAGAGTAGAGAGTAGTATTACAGATTTTTTATGTATAATTACTATTAATTAACTTATTTTTAGTCATAATTGGGTGTTTCACTAAAATTCAAACTTTCACCCCGATTGGCCTGAACCAAGCTATATAAGAGCCGAATAGGGCCAAAACAGGGAGAAATATAGTTTTAAAGTGACGAGAGTAGTATCACATTGTTTCTATGTTTACTATAACTAATTAAACTGGTTTATTTTCTTAATTTCTAGTTTAACCAAAAGCTAAAATTTCAGCTTCGATTGACTTGAACTGAGCCTTATAAGAGCCGAAAAGGGCCAAAACGTGGAGAAAACGAGTTTTATAGAGCTGAGAGTAGTATTACATAGTTTTTTTGTATAACTACTATAAATTAAACTTGTTTCTCTTCTAATTTAGAAGTTTGACTAAGAGTCAAACTTTTAGCCCCGATTAGCCTGAAATAGTCCTTATTAGAGCTGAATTGGGACCAAACGAGAGGAAAACTGGTTAACAAGGGCCGTGAATGGTATTGCATAGATTCTATATACAATTACTACTAATTAACCCTGTTTCTAGTGTTAATTTGAAAGTTTGATCAAAAGTCAAACCTTCAGCCCTGATTGGCCTGAACTAGGCATTATAAGAACCAAATAGGGCTTAAACGGGAGAAAACGTGGTTTTCAGAGCCGAGAGTAGTATCACATAATTTTTATATATACATTACTACTAATTAAACTTGTTTCTATTCTTAAAAGAAAAGTTTGACCAAAAATCAAACCTTCAGCCCTGATTGCCCTGAACTAGAAATTATATAGAGCTAAATAGGGCCCAACAGGTGAAAACAAGTTTTCAAGAGCAGTAATTGTATTATATAGTTTCAATATGCAATTACTACAATTAATCTTATTTTCTAGTGTTAATTGTAAGTTTTACCAAAAGTCAAAGTTTCAGCCCCAATTAACCTGAACTAGCCTTTAAAGAGCCAAATAGGATCCAACGTGAAGAAAATGCTTTTTTCAAGCGCGGAGGTTAGTATTACATATCTTTTTATATCTAATTACTTCTAATTAAACTCGTTTCTATTCCAATTTGAAAGCTTGACTAAAAGTCAAAACTTTCAGCCCTTTTTTTGGCCTGAATTATGCCTTTTAAGAGCCGATTGGCCCAAACAGGGAAAATACGAGCTTTTCATGAGCTGGGAGTAGTATTACATAGTTTTTAGTTATAATTACTTGTTCCTAGTCCTTAATATAAAGTTTGACCAAAAGTCTAACTTTCAGCCTCATTAGCCTGAATTAGGCCTTATAAGAGTCGAATAGGGCCCAAACGGGGAGAAAAAATGTCTTTCAAGTGTTGAGAGTAGTATCACATAATTTTATATGTATAACTGATATTTATTAAACTTGTTTCTATTCTTAATTTAAAAGTTTTGCCAAAAGTCAAAATTTCAGCCCGATTGCCTGAACTAGGCCTTTTATAAGAGCCGAAAAGATCCCAAACATGGAGAAAATGAGGTTTTCAAGAGCCGAGATTGGTATTACATAGTTTTTATGGATAACTACTATAAATTAAACTTGTTTCTATCCTTAATTTAGAATTTTGACCAAGAGTCAAACTTTTAGCCCCCGATTGCCGAACAGGGCTCATAGAGCCGAATTGAGATAAAACGAGAGGAAAACTTAGTTTTTAAGGGCTGTGAATGGTATTGAATAGTCTCTATGGACAATTACTAATAATTAACTTGTTTCTATTGTTAATTTTATAAGTTTGACCAAAAGTCAAACTTTCAGCCCCGATTGGCTTGAACTAGGCCTTATGAGAGCAGATTGGGATCAAACGAGAGTAAAACATAGTTTTCGAGGGCTGTGAAAGGTATTACATGTTTTTACTATCATTACTGCTAATTAACCTTATTTCTAGTGTTAATGGGGATTTAATCAAAAGTCAAATTTCAGCCCCGAATGGCTTGAACTAGGCCTTATGAGAGCAGAATTGGAACCAAACGAGAGGAAAACATAGTTTTCGAGGGCTGTGAAAGGTATTACATAGTTTTTTACCTATCATTACTGCTAATTAACCTTATTTCTAGTGTTAATGGGAAGTTTAACCAAAAGTCAAACTTCAGCCCCGATTAGCCTGAACTAGTCCTTATAAGAGCCAAATAGGACCCAAAAGGAAAAAAAAAAGAGATTTCAAGAGCCGAAAGTAGTATTACATAATTTTTATGTATAATTACTAGTAATTAAACTTGTTTCTAGAGTAAATTGGGAAGTTATACTATTCAAACTTTCCAGCCCCGATTGGTCTAAAGCAGGCCTTATATGAGCCGTATATGGCACAATCAGGGAGAAAAAATAATTTTCAAGAGCCGGGAGTAGTGTCACATATTTCTATGTATAATTACTACTAATTAAACTGGTTTCTATTCTTAATTTGGATTTTAACCAAAAGTCAAACTTTCAGCCCTTATTAGCCTGAACTAGGCCTTATAGAGCCGAATAGTGCACAAAGGGAGAAAACATGGCTTTCAAGAGACGGGAGTAGTTTCAATAAGTTTCCATGTATAACTACTTCTAATTAAATTTGTTTCTATTCTTAATTTGAAATTTTGACCAAAAGTTAAACTTTTAGCCCCGATTAATTTGCCTGAACTCGGCCATATAAGTGCCAAATAGGGCCCAAACCCGGGGGAAAACATAGTTTTCAAAAGCTGACAGTGGTATTAGATAGTTTCTATATACAATTACTACTAATTATAGTGTTAATCCGAAAGTTGGACCAACGTCAAACTTTCAGTCTGATTGGCTTGAACTAGGCCTTATAAGAGCTGAATAGGGCCCAACGGGGAGAAAATATAGTTTTCAGAGCTCGCAGTAGTATTACATAGTTTTTATGTATAATTACTACTATTTAACTTGTTTCTAGTCTTATTGGGAAGTTTGATCAAAAGTCAAACTTTCAGCCCTAATTGGCAAGAACTAGGCCTTATAAGAGCCGAATATGGCCTAAAAGGGGTGAAGACGTGGCCTTAAAGAGCCAAGAGTTGTATTTCATAGTTTTTATATACAATTACTACTAATCAGACTTAATTCAAGTCTTAATTTAGAAGTTTGACCAAAAGTCAAACTTTCAACCCAATTGGCCTGAACTGGTATTATAAGAGCCGAATAGGGCCCAAACGAGGAGAAAACATGATTTTCAAGAATTGGGAGTAGTATCACATGGTTTGATGTATAATTTACTACTAATTAAACTTATTTCTAGACTTAATTGAGAAGTTTGACCTAAAGTCAAATCTTCAGCCCCTATTGGCCTGAAATAGGCCTTATAAAAGCCAGTAGGGCCCAAACAAGAGGAAAACATGGATTTCAGAGCCGTGAGTGGTGCTACATTGTTTCTATATGAATTACTACTAATTAACCTTGTTTCTAGTGTTAATTAGAAGTTTGTCCAAAATTTAAACTTTCAGCCTCGATTAACCTGAATTCGGCCATATAAGAGCTACAAAGGGCCTTATAAGGGAGAAATGAGGTTTTCAAGAGGCAGGAGTAGTATTACATAATTTTTATATATAACTACTATAAATTAAATGTGTTTCTATCCTTAATTTGAAAGTTTACCAAAAGCCAAACTTTCAGTCCCGATTGCTACAACTAGGCCTTATAAGAGCCGAATATGGGCCAAACAAGAGAAAACATAGTTTTCAACGGTCTTGAATGATATACATAGTTTTTATGTACAATTAGTACTAATTAACGTTGTTTCTAGTGTTAATTGGATGTTTGACCAAATTTCAAATTTTCAACCGCGATTGCCTGAACTAGGCCTTATAAGAGCTGAAGAGGACTCAAACGGGGAGAAAATGAGTTTTCAAGAGCCGAGAGTAGTATGACATATTTTTTATATAAAATTACTATTATTTAAACTTGTTTTCTGGTCTTAATTGATAAGTTTCACCAAAAATTAAACTTTCAGCCCCAATTGGCCT